>JASSUY010037995.1:0-30123 GCA_032466535.1 Forpus xanthops | reverse complement strand
GCACACAATATTCCAAGTGAGGTCTCACGAGAGCAGAGTAGAGGGGCAGGATCACCTCCCTCGATCTGCTGGTCACATTCCTTTTGATGCATCCTAGGATACAGTTGGCTTCCTGGGCTGAAAGAGCACACTGCCAGCTCATGCTCATTCTTGCCTGGCTTGTTTTGGTCATGGTGTAGATTTTGGTTTAGAGAGCATGGAGAATGCTTTTTAAATTCTTTCTGCATTTAAACATGGTACAGAACAGTCAGTCTTTGAAGGCAAAATAAAGATACAGCTGTGAAAAGGATAGACTCATCCAGACTTCACAAGAAATTGTAAAACTATTATTGAAGTTTTCCACTGCAGAAGTGATAAGCCCTAAGGCACCTCAGTTATTACTGGTGACACTGGGGAGCCACTGGAGCCCTGCTAGGGTGATGTGGTTGAGAACAGCCAGACAGTGCCCAGGTAGCCTGTGAACCTGCACACTTACAGGCGGCCTTTCAGAGTACACTGAAGTTTGGAGAGGACATCACAAAGCAGAGCAACAGCAAGAACCCCAGAGAAGACAGTCTCATGGCACAGTCTAGGACAGGCAGCATCAACAGCTCCCCAAGAGTGGATACTTTTTCTCTTTAGGCTTTGTTTGAAGCCCTTACAAAATGCTTGGAATACTTAGACCTCTGAAAGGTCAGATAAACACGACAGGCTTCCCTCGATAATTTCAACCACGAGTGTGCAGGGTAATATTGCTTAAGATGATTAACCAATCAAGATGAACAATTAAGGTTATTATCAATATAGAGGTCCTCCACAGAGTTTTCTAGGGGACAAAAGAAGCAGAAGTGGTTTTGGTCTTTCTTTTTTCTGCATATATGTGTGTGCGTGTCACACTAGGCTTTCAGAATTTGTCAGGTTGAGAAGGCTGATATGATTGCAATGGTTTTTTTTTTTTCAGTTTTGTACTTCAAATTCCACCCTTTTTGCTAAAAAAGGAAGTCTCTTCTGTCATTAATTTTCACACATTTTTCCAGAAATGTGATGTCTCTTTAGCACTCCTCTTTTGTTGTCATATTACAAGTCTAATTGACATTTCTGTCAGGCCTGGGGGGCATGGCCAGATTACACTGTTCTCAGCACATACTTACCAAGAGCGTCAGTAGGGGATGTTCACAATGGTTGGAGACAAGATATTAAAACTTGAAGCTAACAAAATAAAACCACTTAAAACTTGCTTCAGCATCCTCTGACATCAATGAGCATATTTTGACTTCAGGTCAAGCCCATAAAGCATCCTCTGAAAGATGCTTAGTGTCTTTAGCCCTTAGCCAATATAACAGGATGTGAGAGAAAACTTCATTTTTGTACAGTTAGTCAGCTATTTTCATACCTTTTTACTTCCATATCTATGTACTTTGGTGCCTGGAGACTGCCACGTCATTCCCCTTCTCTGAGTAACTCATTCATTCAATGGGAGAATCAAACTGGTATCCCTGATACCAGTCAGCTCCCTCCTTCCCCTTACACTGATTTTGTACTTTATCGCACAGCACTGAATGAAGTGCTACAACTCATCTGTCCTACTAATGTAACAAACGAGAAGTGCACCTCAGAGGAAACAAACACCTTCAGCAGTTTAAAATACATTCATATTTATGTTGTAAGAAAACATGAACTACATTCATTTGAGATGAAGAGCTAGTGGTAGGTCAAAGATCTTGGGCTCAGAGGAAGTGCTGTTTTCACACTACATTATACTATATGTTACTCTGCAAATCCATGAAATACAAAGGTATCTGCCTTGCACAGGATAATCAAGTAGCTAAATTAGGGTTCACTTCATCTCCAGCACCTTCATATACTTGTCATAATTCCCCTGACATGAATCCCAATGTGCTGATTTAAATATACTCATAAACATATGATTATTTATAGAATAAAGATATGCTCCTATTCTGGACAGAAAGTTTTTCAATACAGGGACAGTCCTCTTGTGTTTGTATATCATTTATTTTAGTTGGATCATGAATGTAACATTGACAGCAGATACTGGTGCTACAATAATAAGTGAAATTATCACAGTGATAACCTTGACACATATAAAGCTCCAACTGCTTTTCAGGGCTTTACTCAATGACTATTTGAGTCAGTGGAAAACTGCCACTGACTTCAGCGGGCTTTTGCATCAGGGCCCTCCAGAGAGATCAATTTCCTGAAAGAAAACCTAGCGAATCTGAATAGCAATATCCCTCTGGAACAGAACCTAATAATTACTTTGAAAGGCCCGAACTTCCATTTTATCACAGACTTAGCAAGTCAATCTGTTGCTTCCTCTCTACTACAAATATTTAAACACATGCACTATTTTATTATTAGTCCTCTTTTCTTAATTTCCCTGCTCAGGCTGTATGCCCCAAAGGGATCAAAATAGAACAGGAATAAATGACGGCTTATTAAAAGAGGAAAGGGAAATATTCTCCTGATTACTTCTTTACTTTTTATACTTTACTTGTTATACTTTGCTTTCAAGGCTCTTAATGATCAAGTTCATGAACTGTAAGGCACTCACATGATATTGCTGACCTAATTTTTGGTATAGGGTCTCATAGCACAGCAACCTCTTTCAGTCGATATGGGTAGTATATAATAGGTTGAACATCAGTCAGCCTAAATAGAAAGTCTGTCAGCAGATAAAGCTGACTCAAATAGTCATTGAGTAAAGCCCTGAAAAGCAGTTGGAGCTTTATATGTGTCAAGGTTATCACTGTGATAATTTCACTTACTATTGTAGCACCAGTATCTGCCTGTACTGACGACTGAATGGACTAGAAGGAACAGACTGAAGTGAACCATAATTAAATATGCAGGAACTATTTTTGAATCTATTGAAATAGAAGAGAATTGAATGAAAAAGACCAGGAGAGATTCAGTTATGTTAGAGATGGACAAGTGATGCTGCATATCAAAGGTTTGGACCCAATCATGGAATGTTTGAATTTTGAAAAAGCTCAAGACCTTACAGGCCCATAACCTGGTTTGATGGCAGTGCAGCCATGAGAGCTTCAGAAAGAAAAGTGAGTAAAGAAATAAGTGTGAGTTCCTAGGGGAAAATATAGAATAAAAATTACAACATGGAGAAATATGAAGAAGGATCTGAAACTGCCTTCTGAAGATCTTTGGGTAATTATAGTAATATTTGCATGTTTAATATCCTTGTACTGAGAAAGCAGCTATGATCTCCATGATCTCTATCTGGGAAACACTAAAATAGCATAATATAGCATAATGGTTTTTACTAGACTGTGTGACATTGATCTGTGAACTTTGCTGAAATTACCTGTGGTTTCTGATGTCAGCAGCAATGGATTAATCCAACTGTGACATACAAAATGACACGGCTACACACAGAAACTGGCTGCCTGGTCTGAGAATTAACTTTTGATGTGAATTTGCTGTTCCTTCGTCAGTATATAGCTGTACCCATATTACTGAATAAATGCTCAGTTCAGTGCTAGTCATGGCTAAGCTACTTCCAACACCTTGAAACCCAACTGGCTGTACGTGTTCTTGTGCTTTGCCTTAATCTTTGAGAACATACAGTATGACTGTAAAATGTTCTTTTGGTCCCAATCCAGTCCAACAGGCAGCTTCTAAGCTCTAACTCATCATCCCCAAGCAAAGTGAGACTCGCACTGCATAGAACAGCCAACTGCAAATTAGAAGCTGTAAACTGTGCTCTGGAAGAGGGACACTGAAGCCAGCATCATTCCTTTCCAGGACAGTCCCTGTATAAGCAGGGACTGCATAAGCAACTGTAAAGCAGAACCGTCCAGCACAGTTTTCTGTGGATATGTGACTGAAGTTTCTTCCAAGCTGGTTGCTCAGGCTGGGATCCAACTTAAACCATTAGCTATCTCCACTGTCAAAAGAGAAGGAGGAAGGTGACTCTGAAAGATTGATTATTCCTGTGTTTTAGAAACCTGCTCCTGGCTCTTGCAGCAGGCTGAGTGATGCACTCAGATGGTGTTTTTGGCTGGCTGAAGCTTAAGTTAAAGAAGTTAACATCACAAATTTTCTGGAAATCTGGCACCAGTGTCTTTCCTCAGTTGATGCTCCTGTTCATGGACTTCCCTGGGAGTCACTGAAGACAGCACACAATGAATGTTGAGCTAAGCAAGAGGACAAGTTTTCTGCCAAGAACCAAAGTCAGTGTATCGTGTCCAAATGAACTCTTTTTTTTTCCCTATGATTCAGTCTTTTTGTACTTTTTGAATTGAATTCTTCTTTCCAACTTTGCACATGTAATTCAATTAATGGTAACCTCCGTGATAAAAGACTTGTAAAAGCAAAGAATTATAGACCAAAGGATTTGAACTCAATTTTCTGGAGTTTTTTGTTTGGAAGACTCATGGAACTGAACACAGACATTTAGGAACATGCTGGTTAGTTATTTCTTGTTGAAAGGATCTTCATCAATTATACTCTTACAGGTATGTGGATGAACCATGAAGTTTGTAGAGTTCATTCAAGATCATAATTGACAAAGGAAGAAAAACTATAAAATCATCTTTCCTAAGGACAATAAGTAAAAATGGCAAGCACTTTATTTTTTCTTTTTATAAACTACTTAGTAATATCTATTTAATGATTGTCCAATTCAGCTACTATAACATTCTTTAATAACTCATAAAGTGTATTTTATGCCAGCCGTGAGATTTAATAGCATCACAGTGGGAAGAAGCTCCATCTTGACATGTAGCTTCTGGAAGCAATGGGCAAAAATGAAGCTGAGAGTTTTGGAAGGGAAAAATATTCTTTTTATTGAGGTAAATGCTTTCTATCAGCTTCTTCATTTGTGTACTGTAGCCAGGCAGCTATTATATGCAATTTGAGTCTGTCAGTTGAAAAGCATGATGCATATTAGAGTGGTAAAAGGAGTTGTGAGCAAGTTAAATTTAGACCTTATTACCTGCATTATGTTAATGCCTCTAGGTGCTAACAGATTGAAACCATCATGATAGACACTGTACAAGCACATAGCAAGGCAGAAGTCATTCAGGGCATGGGCTGAATCAAAATAGACAAGACAGAGAAAGGGTAGGAGGCTTGGGGATGAAAGCAGAGCAAAATAAAGGAACTGGCAGCGCCAAGGGAAAAATGGCTTAAGATATTTTTGGCAAAAAATATATTTCATCTGTAGTGAACATTTGTCAAAGCTGTAAAATGTTTCATGAGCTGTATTATTCTCTAAGCATGTGAGAGAGACAGACACCAGTTAGTGCAGACCCACGTTCAAATCTGGTCCTCAAGGATTAAAAGACTTGGATCTCTGGTCTCCCAAAGTGTGACCTAATGACCACACTGCTGTTGCTCCCTCTCCCCCAAGATGTTTCCCTAAAGCCAAAAGAGTGAGGCTTTTCAAAACATCACAGGGTTTTGTGGCATAGGAGAAAGCTTTTCAAGACATCTATCAGGAACATCAACCTGCACCCTCAGAGCTCCCTTTCTGACCGCAGCCCCATGCTCTCCCCAATGGACTATGCAATCTTATGCTTCAGAGGCACTTTTTCTGTTGTTTTGATTTTTCATAATCACTGCCTCCTTTGGAGCTTAGTTTTCTATTCTGATCATATTAATCAAATAGCAGCAAGTCTGTAAACTTTTCTAAGTATATGCACAGAGGCTCTCTTTGTTAAGAGTTAGAACTACTGGTAAAACAGCTCACTGACAGCTCTAACCAGAGTTTAACTGAATATGCCTGGACAACATCTAGTAAGAGCTTAAAAGAAAACCTCAAAACAAAGCTTGATTACTTTGTGTATTACCCAGATCTACCAATAACAAGCACTGAGCTCTGAAGTGGAATGATCATCACTTGAAGTTGTGACAAAGGAGGCAGGGAAGAGAGAACTGATACTGGTCTACTGATTGTGGTCATACACTGTTTTGTTCATAGCTAAATACTTTCAGAGAAAGATTTAATACAAGGAGACACAGAACATGTATGAGGGTAGATAATCAGATTAGTAGCTGACATGCTCCATCACACCATGTCTTTAATTTTTTGGCTGATCCAGAATTTCCATTTTAATGTCCTGAAAGGTGACAGACAACAGAGAGTGCTCCCACGTTTGAGGATTTGGAATGGCTGTCATTGCACAATGGTTCAAGGCTTCTCTCCAGCCTTGTATTGCAAACATGTTAAAAAATACCCCCCTAGGAACAGCCTAATTCCTCACTGCAGCAGCAAACAAAGTGCTATCATTTTGGTGAGTTTTGTTTTGAAGCTTATACAACAGCTGACGGCATGCCTGAAGGAAGGCAAATATCTCTGAACTGTGTTTCCCCACAACCCCTTACATTTCAGCAGAAGAAAAATTCAATCTTCTTTTCCTGTCCCCTTTCCAATTGTATCTGTGCTCCCTGGATACCTGCAAGGCTGTCAGATGTCACCCCAGGGTAAGTTGTAAGAATGGATGCATCAGGACCATTTTTCTATGGCAAGTTTACTTTACAAGTGTGTTCAAGTTTACCAAGCTTAATAATGGCAAGAGAAAAGTCTAATGAATATAACGCTGAGCTGTATCTTGGATCTATCAAGGAGAATTTACTATCTGCAGTGTTGGAGTACAAGGATGGATGGAAAAGTGATGTGTAACATTTAAGTGTTAAAGCTTAAGCTTTGATATTTCATTACATTTCTCCACCTTGTCTGACTTTGTTGAAAGCTCTTGACAGAAAAGCCAGCTTTGGTGGATATATAGCAACCAGCTCTGTCCCTTCCTCTGTTGGATAAAACTGCACCTTGCTTGTCATGGTCACATTCTAACTTTCCTGTTTATATACAGAAATGTGCCATCAAGAAAAGCTAATGGCAGTCATTTCCCAAGAGCACAATAAAGTATGAAACCATGGTTTTATAAATAACTTTTCTTCTGTAGCTCTCACGAAGATGTAGGATTTTCCAGTTTTATGATGAAACAATCTGAAATTGCAGACACCTTCATTCTGCTGAGGTTTCCTTTGCATACTCAATTGTCTCAAGCCCTGCAGAACCCTCACAGACATTAAGCAGCTCTAACTACATTCAACTCAATCAAACCACTCAGCTTGTTTCTGGTTGAACTTGGATGCCTGAGGACAGCAGGGGGAGAAGAGAAGATGCAGTTCCATAACATTGCCAGTTCTGCACAGGGAAAACTTTTTTCCACAATTAAATGCTGATAACAAAGAGAGAAGGCTTAAACTGGACAGTACTTTTCCTTCCTTTTCAATTCATCTTCCTAGCTTGTTTCTTCATTTTCCCAATTCAAGAACTGAGTTACCAGAGTTAATGAGGTCAAATCAAGTGGTCAAATCAAGACCATGAACACTGCACTCAAAACAATCCCATAAAGCAAAACATCTGAAACTATCACAGGAGTTGGAATATGCACCAGCACCAAATGAGTTACGTAGCCAAGATGAGTAGCAAGAGGATTGCTTTGCAATTTTCTATAGCAGGTTATATGGCTCCTATTCATATAAAGGCCCCAAAGACTTTATGTATCCTTAAAACATATTACACTATGGAGAGTGAACAAATATTTCTCCATTCATTAAGGTAGAGAGCGACTGAGACACCAAACATAGAATATACGTGGCCACTTCCCACTAAAATGGCATTAAAGGAGAATCAGAACAAGTAACATGTAAGTAACATGCTTACATTATTTGTTTACCTATACTGCTATTATCAAAAATATCTACAAAAACATACTAGGGAAAATCTGAGCATCTTCTGCAACATGAGAGCACAGAAAAGGTACACCAGAGCATGGACCAAATGCATTCCTTTATTTGGTGTGCCTCTGACCTTCTGTGTTCCTTAGTGACTGATTAGTATTTATGCAAACCACCACTTCAATTAGAAACCTAGTGGGATTAATTAGATGGAAAAATACTTGCAATGGAGCAGATAAAGGGAAAAAAAGAAATCAAAGAGAGCTTTTCTCTCTATTGCCGCCGAAATAATGCAGGCATTGCAGGTTTAGTACAGGGATGTACCCCCTAAAGTGTTTCCAAACTAATAACCTTTGAAACAGATTTGCAGCCTTGGAGAGGCAGCAGGGATACACAAGGGAATAAGATCTGATTTAAGATGAACACTGGCTCATGCTCTCATTAAAGTAGCCTGCTCTACAACAAAATGTCAGAGGGTCACATCCAACCTGTATACTTGGAAAATCTCTATTTTCATTATTTTACCACCTCAACCCCATGGGCTCCATGAAGTTGCATAAAGTGAGCCTGGTGCCTTGATCCTGGAAATCATTAGGAGTGGGAGCAAATAGCTGTTACAGCCACACTGCCAGCTACTCTTTGGTTGCATAGCTGTAAGTTATTGTATGCACATGTACAGCAAGAGGCTTCAAATCCCAGTTTCGCTTTTTTCTCATCAAACTTCTGAAGGATATCACAGAGATTTCAGTTAACATTTTTGTATGTGTGTTTGACAGGTTGGTTCATATTTAGAAAGGGAAAAACAAAAAAGGTATATAAAAGGGAAAAGGGGAGAACTTCAAGTGACTCCAGGATTCATTAAAGCCCTTGCTGCAGACTACAAGACATGGAATTCTTTCTGCTTCCTGAATTCATTCCAGTGGGTTTGCGTAACACAGCGCATGTAGATCACAAACTTTCCCAGCAGCAGGAGAAACTCAAGATCACTGACAGGAAACTTCACTTTTCCAGAGTTAGCTTGAACAAAAGGAAATTACCCACTAAAGGGACTCAACTCAGTGCTCTGCCTGGGAGCCTTGTTCTCACTGAGAAAGCAGGGACCTGCTGCTGGTGGATTTAGGGCAGAATTCTGCCCCTGAGCAATGAGTGTAGCCCAGATATAGAATAAAACTGATCCTAAACCAGCTGCTGGTGCAGCAGGTTTCCCCTATCACACATTAGGTGCTATATCTCTTGGATGTAAATCAATGGGGTAGATTTCATCTTACTCGCCTCTAACATACTGGTAGCTCTCAACGTAAATCACATAATCATAGAATAGTTAGGGATGGAAAGGACATTAAGATCATCTAGTTCCAACCCCTCTGCTCTGGGCAGGGACATCTCCCACTAAACCATGTCACCCAAGGCTATGTCCAACCCAGCCTTGAACACTACCAGTGATGGAGCATTCACAACCTCCCTGGGCAACCCATTCCAGTGCCTCACCATCCTTACACTAAAGAATTTCTTCCTCAGATCCAATCTAAACTTCCCCTGTTTAAATTTGAACCCGTTACCCCTTGTCCTCTCACCACAGTTCCTCATGAAGAGTCTATCTAAACATCTTAAAAGAGCACCAAACGTGAGGGGGAAGTTCACTGAGCCTTTCACTTAGTTACAAATGTAATGTGTAAGTCCATATTCACAGAAACATTTCCCAAACCTTGTCCTCAATTTGAGCATTCCATGCTGACTTAAAATTTTACACCAATGCCAAATAAATCTGATGATAAGTGTTAAATATGGAACTCCAGATGTGCCATCACCTGGATATGAGCAGCACAACTTTGTGTTTCACTTATATTTACACAATAGTTTAAATCAGAAACATTCACTACTGTGATTTTGATATTAAATAATGGTCTGGTGGTCTGGTCTCAGATTTCCTCAATACCCATAAGGTAAGGGTTACATGGCAAACTGGGAAGAAAACCTTAGATTGTGATCTGTTCTTCAACAGCAATTTTACTACAGGTCAGCAGCCATGGCTGCTCCCATTGTTCCAGTTTGCTCTGCCTTCATGTAGATGCCACAAATGCTCATGTTCGTTGTCCAGCGTTTACAGCTTCATTCTTTAAACTCAGCTTATATACCAAAAAGGAAGAAGTTGCTTACTGTGAGTTTTAACGTTACCTCAATATTTAGACAATGGCTTAACAATATGTCAATTGCAAGATGTGAAAAATCTACTTTCATAAGACACAAACTCACTAGTAGTTATTACATAGAAAGAAAATTCTCCCTAGGATCATACCCATGAAAATAAAGATGCAATTAGATATTAGTTCTCTGCAATTAAAGAGAACACTGCAAACATATCTCCATTTTCTTTTGGAATTTCTTCATTTCTATCACCAGCAATGTGTCACTTAAGCTAAAAACTGAGCCAGGAAGTGTAATATTTACTACTGAGCCACAGGAATACACACTGCTCTTATTTACACCCAGAAGGCCTCAGGTCGCAACCTGGTGTGGGGCCAGTGCCAAAAGCTGTGGGACAGATATACAGTGTCATCAACTTAAAGACAAGCAGAGCCAAGAAATAATACATATTGTTAATCATTATGTCTCATCCTATCTGGGTGTCCAGACATAAGCCGTGCTCTGTTAGCAGGCTGTAATGTCATGCAAAGGGGAAAGAGTACATGTTCTACTGTGCAAGACAACATATGTTCAACTAAGCGAACACAATGAGGTAGGATCAAACACTGAGCATGGACCTTTTATTACTGAAGGTCTTGCATTGTTTTCTATTAGAACCACATTTACCTACATCCTACATTAGTGTAGAACCTGATCATTTTTTCAAAAATCCTTTAAATAATTGCCTACATCTCTCACTTGCTATATGGGCAGGGGATCTTACCTGACCACAGCAGTGAGCACTGACCCTGTTTTGCCCCTCATTCCCAAAACACAGCCCTCTTCAGAAACCATGAACCTGGGCCTTTCATCAGTTTTCTTACAAGGGTAATTCTATTATCTCAGAAACTTTCTGACCACCTGCATCTGAGTGAGAAGAGAAGCAGGCCCTAATCCTTTTCGACATGCATGAGCTTCCCAGTCAGATGCACAGAATGAATAAAGATCTACAAGATTTCTTATAAGAAATCAAGCCCCTTTTCTTGCTGCCATTCCTAAAACAGTGGGCCACTTGCTTGAGAAGTAAATACCACATCTCTCTCCTCTCCTTTTCCTTGCCAATGGATCACATTTTTCCTCAAATCCTGGCTCCAAATACCACCACTCTAAATTAATGCACACAGTAGGAATAAATCAGGCCTTCCAAACAAAAAAAACTTTAAAAGTGCTAAATGGAAAGCTCACTTTTCATTCTGCTGTCCTTTAAAATAGTTATTGTGGATGATAGAAGTAACTGTTTGCAATGGAAAAAAAATTTTATGGGATGAAATGTTTCAGCCTAAATTATTCAGATAATGGTTATTACCTCTGCAAAATGGAATAAAAAGCCATACAATGCTGCTATGGCGAAAGCAATTTTGCTGCCATACCTACAGAAGTAGTGTGAAATGTCTCCCTCAAGACAGCCTCAGAACTTCAGCTTTCTTGGAGAAAGAGCCACTGCAGAGGCACTTGCATAGTAGATTTGCAGAGCTTGATTACACTCGTGCGTACGCTGCTTTTTCACTTTTGGCAGGAAGTTAGGAGCTGTCTACACAAGCTCAGAATTTTATTTGCATGCTTCTGCTGCTGGTTTTAAACACTGTTTCTTGCAATGCTAGTTCTCTCTTACTGCTGTGAAGAGGTGTTTTCTGCTTTGATGGACAAGCTGCTGGGTATGTAGCTTCCTTCTAACAGCATAATTCACAGACTCCTCAGCCTTCTTGGCATATCAAGCGGGAAATGGCTTATTGTGCACTCTGTGTATGCGCACTGATTTTGGCAACCTTCACACTTAGCATAAGGAATGTAGGATGCCTTTGGCTACATGCCCTCCTCAGCCCCTAAAAAAGGTACCTTGTCAGTGGTTAGTAGTGCTGTCAGAATAGGAAGTTTGCCTCTCAGTTTCTGTTGAAAATGCTTCAGTTGGAGTGGGCCTGGACTAGGTTACAGATGGGTTCTCTACCTGAATCCTGCTCCCAAGAAAGCTGGTGCAGCTCCAAGCAGGTCAGGGGAAATCCTGTTTCTTGCACAACCCAGGACAGACCCAGGCCGGCTCTTTCCATTTTTTCTCCTCCATTGCACTTTTTGCTACTCCTTTCCTGAGCAAACCTCTGTTGTATGATACACAGGTGTGCCTCCCATGTTGTGACATGAGCTTTTTCTAACTAGCTCAGGACAACAGCTTTTCCTAGGTACATAACTTCCTTTCCCACCCACACTACTACTTGCTACTTAAACAGCAGATGGAACAGTACACTGCAGGGAAGAAGGGCTTTGACACAGCTTTAAATCCCACACAGACAATACTGCTTTCTTTTCAGACTGCCCACCAACAGAAGAGATGTCTGGTGCTGCCTCTGTGCTAGCGCAGGTGCACCCTCCTCCTTTTGTCCTCATTAGAAGCGTGTGGGTGCTGTGTTCCACCAAGGCTCCGTGTGCCCATGCTGGCAGTTCCACATTGTTTGCTATGCCAACAGGTTTTCTCAGCACCCTGTTGGCTGTCCCTCTGCCACCACCATGCACAGTGGTGAGAATAGGAACAGAAAGATACTGATCACAATGCAGGGATAGGTTGTCTCACAAGCTCAGGTGACCCTGCAGCTCACATACCTACTTCTCCAAGGCCCCCTCACAGATATATGTATATACACTAATATATATGCTCAGACAAACATGTACATATATGGTTTAGTTTTTGGGAGGAACAGTCATCTATAGTGCTAACATGCATCTGACTACTTAGATGAGGATTTATCATCCCAATGTGTGTTACAGTAAGAGATCCACAGGGCAGGACTCATCAGAAAAATCTTTACCCAAGATAATCTGAAATCAGGAGTGAAAAATCTGCTGTTGGCAGAAGACCTAATTGTTTGGGGAGTGCTAAGTGTCTGTTATCTGCCCATCTTTCTTTGCCACCAGGTATTCCTAAAAAAACCCTTAAGCCAAAATGTATGTAATATGTTTCTGTAGACCAGTCATGGGCCATTCACCATAGTTTCACAGCATAGCAGTGAGCTATAGATCACTTTCAAACCGATTAGAAGGGACTTAGCTGTTCAGTAGTTATGAACTTTGAAGGGGACAGGTATGGTCAAATACATTCTGCTCTTTCAAACACCCTTGGCTCATTATTACTAAGCAAACTGCTTAAAATCAGGAAATGTAAATATCAGAACACATGTATCACCACAGAACCACTTTCTTTAGTGACTGATCATGTACTGTGACACTGTCACAATCGACTTCAAAAGCGATCATACCATTTTTTATCCACGCCAGAGATCAGGAAGTGTAACAAAAATAACAATACTGATGCTAGAGTGGACGAAAGCAAAAGTTACTGTTACAATAAGGACTGTATAGTGCATTTGTCTGCCAGAGCAATTAACAAAATCGCAGAGCTGGAGTGTAAAGAGGAAGAGGATGCTTCCTGAGCAGTGCAAATATCTAGAAGTGTATTTTCATGTTCATCGTTTCAGCTGCACTAATCAGCTGCTCACCCTTTCCCATCACCATTATGGATGGATATTCAGCTTCATCAGATTCTGAACTTGATCTACATGACTGCATAAACCATTGTCAGAACAGCTTGAGGCTGACAGCAAGTAGCCAGTACTACTAAAGTACCAGCCGCCTTCATACGGGTAAAATTTAGCCATTTAGCAGAAGGACACAATTAAACTGTGGAAGTGAAAATATTACATAAAGATAGCTACACATTTAATGAAGCTCTGACATTTCCTTCTCAAGCATCTAATGACTCTAGTCGACCCAAATCTCTGAAAAGTCAGTGTAACTTAATGACTTACAAGCTGAAGGTTAAAATTAAAACTTCCAGTGACATTCACTAGGATTGAAGATACTTCACTCCTTTCAAGAAAAAAAAGGAAAATATTTAAGTCCTTTTGAAAATGCTGCCTTTTGACTTCTAAGCCACTCATGATGTCCAACAATGTACAAGGGCTGCGTAAAATTTGCAAGCACTTGTGACATTAAAAACCCTAGCCTGCATAAAGCAATAGAATATGTATTCTGTGAGTCAGTCCATAGGTGGAAGAAGACTAAAAGGGGCTGTACACCATTTGTCGTCACTGTGTGCGTGATTTCACTATTCAAACTAACGTCAAACTCAGAAAAAGTTATGGATCACACTTTACATATTTACTGTTAAATATCTAATTGATGAGTATTTCTGTATCACATCATATTTATCATTCTTCATGTACCCATTGGGAGACACAAACTTAGATCAACTGCTTAAAAGGTGCTTAGATATTCAGTCAATGCTCACTTTTTATAATAAACTGACATTGATGAAGGTTTTCATTGTTTCCCATGTGGATGATGCAGCTTTTCCCCTGCTCTCACCACAAAATTTACACACATGCTGACAAGGTGGTAACCTGCAGAATCCTAATAAAGAGGTTTTAAAACTCGGATCCACTAAATGGGAAATTTGCTTCAGCACTCAAAATCACCAGGATTCACATCACTGTTAGTCTTAGCTCCTCTGAGGCAAAACAAGTGGTTTTGTCATACCTAAAATGTGAGCCAAACTTAGTATTTGTTACCTGAAATACAGGGAACTTTTTCCTAATTTTCCTAAGAAAAGATTGACACCATTGCCGAGAGATTTCATGCTTCTGACATTGTAATTGAAGGATGTGAGGAACTACTTGCAGTCTTAAAGTTGACATGTAAGATGCAAAGCTGGTGTTACCTATTTGTGAGAAATTTTACTATAAAAAATTTCACACTCAAAGCCTCAATTAGGCAATAACTGTCTTCTGCTGTGGTCCAGTGGTCAGCGTGGAAATTAATGTGACAAGAATCATCTTCCACTTGTTATTGACACCTATTTAGCTGAAGAGCTAAATAAAGAAGTAAACATTAAGAAGTTTGTAACCCATAAAGAACAAAACCTAATTTCTCCATTCAAGATCAACTGTTTTTACAAGTGTACAATGGAAGACACAGGCTGGTCCCTTTTCTGCAGAAAGAAAAAGCCAGAGATTCTAGAGAGTCAAAAGCAGCCAAAAGCTTGATAAGCCATGCAGGAAATACAAACAATAGTTTAGCAGTAAGCTATGTCACACGGTGTCATTCTCTACTCACCTATAACTGTACTGAGCTTTGGAAACTACACTTCAGGAAAAAAGTTGACTCACTGCAGCAGTAAGAAACATCAAAGTACCCGACTTATGAAGTAAGGCTGAAAGATCTGGGGCTGTGCAGACTAGAGAAGAGACAGCTAAAAGAAGGGATAATAGTCTTCAAAGTACATTAAAGGCTGTTGCAAAGCAGAAAAGGAATAAGCAGTTTTTGCATGCTTATTTTAGGGACAAGTAATAGTAATGGGCTGAATCTGCAACAGAGAGTTAGAGTAGACATAGGGAACATTCTGTAAAATAAGGATAACTAAGCCCTGAATTAGACTGTGTGTGGGAGATGGGGAAGTCTAGAGATTTTAAAGAACGTGTTAGGCAAACATCTGACACAAATTACGTAATTTCTCATGATTAGGGGCAGGGAGATGAACTACAGGACCCTGATACCCATCATCTATACCTCATGCATGAACTCAGAGTGAGGCTAGAGAGCCTGGAAATACTGCACACGCACCCCCGGACCACCCCAAAGCCCTGCCAGGCTTAGGAGATTGTATCACCATTACTATAGGCCTGGACAACAGCAATTCCAATCACCACTGAAAATGGGTGAGATGCCAGTGACAGCAATTTTCTCTGCAGGGTTTATCATTATTGCTGCAGAAGACTGTGCTGCACAGAGCGACCTCTGAATTAGAGCTGCAGTATGTTGGAGCCCAAATTCTGGAAGGTGGTGAAAGGCACAGACACATTGGAAGCACAATGTGGTTCTCTGCTTTGCTCTGCAGCTCTTACGTTACTTGGGTCTCCAGAGTCAGGTAGTGTGAGCCTTTTGCTGATCCCCTGCTACTAAGAAGTTGACTAGCAAAACCTTCTTGTAATTGCAATGGGTAAAGCCTGGGAAACAAATTATTCATTGAAGGGATGCTACAGATGTAAAAACAGGCTGTGCAAGAACATGGGAGAAAGCAGCCTCTTTGCTCCAGGATGTTAATGGTCCAAGCTTCTCCCAGTGAGAGCCTGTTTGGTTACAGGATTTAGTTTCATTTGGGAAAGGATGTCACTGAAAGACATTTGTAAAGAATCACCCCCAAGAAAGAGCATGACCTGTGATGTTAATGTTTGGAAAGCCATTTCTGTGGTGTTTCTTCCCACGTCCACCATGCCTTGCCTGTGAATTTGAATAAATTGTACAGGCTGACATGACAAGGGAGCATTAATGGGCCATTTACCACCTGAGAAGTGCATTAACGGGTCATTAATGTGTACCCTGCAGTGCTCCGCTGCGAGGACTCACTAGACACTTCATATTTTTAAAAAGATTATTCTCTTAGTAACTAAAATTTTTTATTTCCACGTTTCCCCCTTCTGAGCAAATCTTTAGGTTGTAGGGGAATAACAATTCATGAAAAGAGAATGAAAAGATAAGGTAAAAACTGATCAGCAGCTTCCTATTATTCTGTGAACATAATTCTCCCAGCTGATGCACACACATAGCTGGCAGGGGGAAGATGCCAATTCTGTGATCTCATCTTTTCTCACAGGAATACGACAGTTCCAACAGAAGCTTCAGCTGAAGTAATAATGGCCTTAATTAAGCAGACTGACCAGAAGAAAGGTTGGTATCTGTTAAGTCGAGGGATCTCTCAACTCCCAGCTATTACCCTGAAGATGCCTAGCACTGCATACAACTAGGCCTTGATTAAGATAACTCAGTACATGAACTTGTGCCTAGATTAGTCTTTGTAGGGAAGAAAAACTGGATGGAAGGGTCTTTCCAATCCTGCTCTCAGTGAAAATAATGCTTTTTGAACACATGAGGCACTGTTGGGTTGCTCAGTGCTGAAATGAACAAGAATCAAGACCTGAAAAAACGTTGTTACTGCAATACCAAAGATGACATAGTTTTTCTCATCTGCATCATCTTTTACTCTTGTCTATACAAGTTTAGGAATGGAAAAATAAGGTCTTAATACTATCAGAGAATTTATTGTTCTATCAGAAACGTGTCTTTTGCCAAATGAATGCAGATGTTCATGTCAGGACAGGAGTATTTTGTAATTGGAAACCAACTGAAAATAGAAAAGTGAATTCCTACCATACTTTAAATTGCCTGTAATCCTTGAAACAGTCAATTGTATTCAGCTACACTGAAGTCTTTTGCTTGATTACTTCTCAGCCTGACAATAGCTTGGAATTTCTACAAAGAGAGCAAGTGTTTTGCTAAAGATAATCAGTCCACTTTGCAGTGCTCTGAGACGTTTTGGAAAAGGACAGTACCTGTCTTGTTCTTATGCATTCACTGAGCCTAAGAACAAAGAGCACTGAAAGACACTAGAGCCTTTTAAAATACATTCTAAGTGTTCTCCAGAAAGTAGACCTGACACTGTGATCTACTCAGCCACACTGAGTCTGGAAAATGTATATTACCCTCTCTAATCCTTTATGATTACATCTGAACTTTAATTCTTATAAATGAGTGGAAATGTTGTAAATCACATGAAAGGAACATGAAGTTGGATTTTCCAGTTACTGGAAATAATGACATGGACCCTCATTACTCAGGCAAAATCCTTGCACATATAAAAGAGGCCTATGGAATTATTGGGTCATAAAGAAAAGGACCAAGTACAAGAAGAGTGATGCAACCTGAATTTCATCAAGCTTCGATTTCATCAGAGAACTCAAAAAAGCAAACAAACCAACCCACAGAAAACCTGAAAGTGAAGGAAACGAAGAGAAAAAGGCCAGAAGTTCCAGCCCTGCTTCAATTAGGACATTAGCAGGTAAGACAGCATCAGTATTTTTCCTTCACACACTTCCTTCATGGGTGCCTATGTTTAAGAGAAGGCTGGCCTGTATTTACAGATGATCTTCATCTGCTGCTTTTCTCTTAAGTGTGCATAAAAGTCGTCATAAGTCAGAAGAGATGATTTCAGTACAGTGCTCAGAACTCTATTACATGCAGGGCGCAAAGAAGGCAGGTATAAAAAAGTTTTTCATAGCAGTCTGAGATGCAGAAAGCCGTTCATCAACGGCAGCACTAATGATGTGAGCACTGGTGGTAACAAGAGGTCAGAGATCAGGTTAAGTACATACAACATATTCACACACTCACAGGGTCAATGAAAACCAGGTCAGTGTCTCGCCTTTGCAGGATTTTTTGTGGCTCTGTGTCCAGGTACTTGATCTAACAGAGGCGCCAAACCCCCATGTAAAATGAACTAAGGTCTTATTAAAATCTTGTCTAACCTCTACTAAATTTAATAACCCAAATGAATCATGTTGCTCCATCCCTCTCCATTTGTAAGGCATTATTATTGATTTTGTAGTGAATAACTATTTATTATTTTGTTAATTTTCAGCCACAGCACAGTATGTTTTAACACAGCAACCTCCTGGTGAGACTGGGCTCCAGGATATATGACTGCCTTTTAAAATGAAAACCACTGGTAATGTAACAAGAGAAGCCGAGACAGCTTGCAGCCTCCAGGTTTTCAAGAGGAAATGGTGACTGAACTGACCGTGCTAGGGATGGCTTTTAGTTTGAGCTGAAAGAAATGGATGTGGCAATAATTCCATGCTACCTATTGTATGATAATTTCCAAAACATTCTTTGCTGAGTGTCTGAAAGGACAAACTTTGAATTCTAATTCTCAGAGAAGGCAAAGACATTTACAGTGATTGCCTCTGTGTAATCGCCAGAGTACAGATTGTATGCAGGGGCATAGGACAATGCATCTCATAAGGAGTCAAAGATACATGACTTAATCTGAGGTCTACATCTCTAATTATATACATCTCTCTATTTGTTATAGTTGCTTTTAGAGCCATTAACAAAATGTTGCATTGTACCTCTGTTAGAGTGGGGGCATGTGCAAAGACTGCATATATGCCTGAAGCTTATTTTCGTACTGAATGAGTCTTAAAATGGCATTCAAATCCAGTTTGTTTCTGTTACAGTGCTGTGATCATTACAAGTTATTATTTTTAAAAAATACTGATAATCACATTTACACATTGAAAGGCTGTGTAAGAAATGATCAGAATTTATACTTAAAAGGAAAATTAGGATATATTCACAAACAAGCAAGCAAAGAATGAATCTGGCTATAAATGCATTATCTCCTTAGCAACACAAATCTCATCTCTTTAAACCAAAGTTCTGTTGGGTACAAAGACAAGATCTCCTCTGCTTCTACACTGAAATTCATACTCTGTCTTCTCAATCTTGGTGGAAATGTGTGAAGATTTGCCTGCAAGGATGGGAAATAATGGTACAGTCTGGAGGTGCAGATCATCAACATCATCATCATTCCAAGAGGATTCACATCACCAAGCAAGTCTGTTGAGCTTTGTGATGTAATAAATTATGGGAAAATATTATAAACTACTCTGAGTAGTCAAGGATGGCTCAGAGGCAATCAGAGAATGGACAATCAACTATGGAAAGTTTGATATTCAAGTAATGTTCTCTGCTTTTGCTGACAAAGGGGCACCAAATGCACAGAAGCAGGGCTCTGCATCTATGCAGTTCTCCTCTATGAAAGCTCCTATGGTTGCATGATAGTGGAATTCCTGAACAGGTGATTCGTTTGAGGACAAGTTGTTTTTTAAGCACCACATAAGAGAAAGATGTATCTTCTAGTTGTATTATTTCCTGTCCATTGGATAGATATATTTCCCGTAGAAGAAAAGGGCTGTATATCTTTGTAATTAAACAAAAAACCCTGGCAGAATGTTTCAATCTTTTCTAAATCAGCTCTTTGACTTGGGGTTCTTATATTTTCTAGGAGAGCAGAGCAGCACCTGCACTGCTTATTTCGAGCCTGAATCAAAATCCTTCAGCATACAGTTACAGGAACTGCAAGGATGCTTGTGTGAAGTGAGCAGATGCTGATTTGCAAGCACTGCAACCAAGTAACAACTGCATAACTTTAAAAAAGAAAGTCAAAAGCTACAACTGCTTCTCTATATTAAATGAATGTAAGATGCTTTGCTTAAATCTTCTTTTTGTAAATGACAAGCCAATGGAATGAGATGTGGGAAAATAAGAAGGGGTGTATATGAATTAGCTAGTTTCCTTCAGTTAAATACTGTTAAGTCTCTCCTCTAGCACAGTGGGTGTTTGCATACCGAAAGGTTAAAGTATAACAAAACAGAATTTCCAATAAGGCTTTGACTGACTGAGAACAAACCTCATAGTTGTGTTGAACATACAGGGGAGGTCTCCAAGGTAAGAACAGGAAGAACACCTGGGTGTCCAGATGGGATCACACAATTAATTGCGGATTTTTAGTTTTCCAAATTAGCTGCTTAATTCTAAGGTATCATATGAGAAGTAGCTTCTGCTCCTAATCTCATCACTTTCTAATCTTTGGAAGCAGCAGGTTACATCAAGGACCGTACATGAACTTGGCTGATTTATGTAGCCTTTTGGAGATGACCTGTATTATAGTAATTAAAAAATGAAAATGCTTTAAGAAAGCAAAGAATTGGAGTGAAAAATTAGCAATCTACCATTCCCATCTTTCCTACACTCTCCATCTAAACTGGCACTTTTCAACCTTCTTTACTATGTCACACACTTTTATTTGTAACCATATAAAAGTAAGGTGTAAAGTAGGATGTTTCTGCTATTTTTTGCTTCCTTCCTTGGGAGTGTTTAAAACTTGGAGGAGAAAGAGATGGTTGATTTGATTACTTTTTATAATTGTTTTGTAAATCATCTCTTCAGGGACCACTAGAGACTCTCAAGACCACCACTGACTCACAGAGTCAAGGGTGAGTAACACTGCCCTGGAGTCAATTCTTCCGATAGCATTACCCTGATGGCATGGAGAAAAACCAATAATCCTGCTTTGCAATTTCACCTGCTTCTGAAGCCATACTCTGGCCCTTCAAAGGGAACAGTCTAAAAGTTAGTTGTGTTCTAGCAAGCAAACTCTGGTGTCTCAAACCAGTTGACAGTTTAAAAATTTTATCTGACTTTTACAAATCCATGCAGGTTTCATTCACTTTAAGCTGTCTTCCTTGTTTTCTTTAGAAAAATGAATTCAGCTAATATTTGATAAGAATGGATCTATGCCTGATAACATACAGCAGCTGTTCAGGGAGGAGCAAGACTAGGAAAAAAGATGCATTTCCACTGAATTGGAAACATGTAATCTATTTGTTCAGTTAGTTTTGTCCTTGTCAATCAAATCTTACACCTACAGAGTCTGCAGAATGCCACATCTATAGCCTCAGCACATGAAATAAACACATATATATATACAGGAATCACCAGGAAATACTTCCTTCAAGTTTGAAACTGGACACATTGCACCATGGTGAACATCTCTACATTTTTACACAAACAATTTATTTTAGGAAAGGAATACTCCCACCTCAAAACCTCCTACCCAACAGGCTGTGCAACCTCAACTACCCAAACTCAAAACCTTAGCTCCTGTTAGCTTAAAGGATGCACTGAGCCCTTTCCTGAGCATTCTTGAGAATAACTATGGTTTAGTTCGGAAAAAAAGTCATTGCAAAATTTTAACACAATGATTTGTGTTATTAACTGCTACTACAAGTGATCCCTGGGGACCAACAGACTTGAATGTTTATCTTACTGGCACCCAGCACTATAAATGGCCACAGCCATTAAATTTTGATATCTTACCCATTTTGTTACAGTTGTGCTATTTGGATCCAAAACATTTGACTACGCACTCATCTTTGAATTTCACATCAGATTTTAATGGCAATGTGTTTACTATAACAAAAGAAAAAAGCCTTTGGACACAGGCAATTAGAAATGCAGGCTAAGAAAAGAAGAGAAATACACACATCAGATCTAAAATAGTTTACTCAGTAAGTTTTCACTATAAACCAGAGATTAAGGGCAAATTAAGGACAAAGCTGATTCTACCAGAGATGTACTGGCTACTTAAGAGATCAACTGCCATTGTCTTTGACCAAGAAATCCAGGAGAAAGGACTAGCTGCACATAAACAGCATTTACCATATATAATCTCAGGGCTCTCAGAATTGCTTGTGTCAAACCAGAAGAGAATTACTGAGAATAACAATCAACATAGATTCTTTATTCTCTTAATCCTTACAGTCTAACTTTGTGTTCTCTAGGATACTTGGCCCTGTCAAAGAAGAAGAGGTAACTGAATTTGCAACGTACCATGGTCTGATTCAAAATAACCCATAACAGAAACTCATTTCAATATTGCACAGTGCTGATTTTTATTCTGGGTGTAGTGTCTGTTCTTTGCTGTAGGAATTTCCATATGCTGCTCACCCTGAATTTTAAAGAATAAGTTTGTCTAATGGAGCTGAATATTGAGATTTTTTTTCCCCCATGACCAATGGGCACAATTCGAAAGGGGAGGAGGGGAAGAAGAAGTAACATGTAAATTAAAAGCACATACAATGGGATGATAAACAATCCTTGCACTTTGCTTAGCTATAGCCTGTTCTTCATTCCCAGAGGCACCAGTCACTTTTATTATGAGATGACAGCTGAGTTTTATTCTCAAGCTCATGTAGATTTCTCACCTGACTAGCTCATGACTGTATTTCAGGTCAGAGAGCAACACATGCCTGGGTCTACTTTTCTTCTTCTCATGGATGCTTCTGTCATTTTTTATGTTGATTTCCATTTCTCAGCCCCACCAATAAGTTCAATTTTCTCTCTTATTTTTTTTTATTATTTTTTAAAGCAGATTTCGGATCAATCTGCATGCTTTCTTTTACAGAGCATTTGTGCAAGGTCCACCCTCCATACCCTAAACACAGACTAGTTATGCTGTGCCTGTGAACTGACTTGACTGGTATGTGACTCAACAGATGTCCGCCTCCTCGTTCTTTCATCACTCTATTCATCTTCACATTGTGAATATTTAGAAGTCATATTCTCTGTTATTGAAAGCAGACAATTTGCTGTAGTACAATCATTAAAGGATGTGGGGCACTGTTAGTGACATTTATCAGTAACAATTTCTCTTAACTTAAAGAGCACTGACTGCAGTTCTGAAGTTCAGTTTTCAGCTCTGCTGGGGGTCTGCATAGTAATCTTGGGCTAGTTGCTGCTGTCTAGTGTTTCACTTTTCCATGTGTAAATGGGCAAATTATGAAATTCTTAAATCAATGTCTTGTATATGAAAGATTGGATGCCTACATAATAGCCTCTGCTACTTCAAACACACTTAAAAACATCTGTCAGGGAGATATTTGCTAGATCAGTTTAATAGTATAGCTTCCACTTCCAAGTTCCTGGTTCTGAACCAGATTGGTAGCACTGTATCTACAACTCTGCTGAGCAACTCATAATGGTTGTTTCAGGACTGGAATGACACTAAGAATAGACTAGAAACTTGTTTTATCAGTTTCTACAAATACTGACTTCCTTTTTTAATGTTATCAAACCAGCACTGCTCTCTTCCACTGCTTTTTCTTAATAAAATAAATATAAATTAAGTACACTATTCAAATCTGCACAGATAGGTCAAGAAATTAGACAACTTGGATAAACACCAGTTAAGCCAGATGGAACATTTAGTTAGCAAGAAGACTGCATTAAAAAGCTGTATTAAAACTTAAATCACAAAAGTTGTTTTTCAGGGTTGATAAGATCATCCTTAAATACTGCTGCTGTATTTGGCTATGTCAGTTACTGTTAAGATAGGCTTTGGAAACTTCAAGGTCCCAAAACTGAAGACTAGATTGAATCCTCTCCAGAAAATTTGCTTCACTGATTAAAATCTCTGCAAGCTTCCCACACAGCCCATGCTCTGTGCACCAGCCCACAATATGGAGAACATCTAAGCCTTTGAAATCATCTCCATCTAATAACGTACACTATTTAAGTCTTTTTAGCAATAAAATTCAGACACCATGTTGCTCCTGCAATGCCACTTCTAAAACCACCTCTCCATTCTACATTTTCAGGATCTAAGAATGAAAAACCTCCCAGATCTGAACATTTTCAAGTATGTATTTTACTTGTCAGATGAGTATATGGTTTTCAAGCTACTCATGGCACTTGAATTTATTTATTCCTCAAAATCTTCCTTTGATTACCTCACCATGTATAAATTTTATTATTTTCCCTTCTCAAATTAATCTTCAAGAAACAAAGAAACAATTTTATAAAGTAATGGAACAATTTCCCCTCCAACTGATGGAAATTGGAGGCGAAGCCCCTGTGGATCATCCATGGTTTTGACCAATAAGAGGGTGAAGGATGAGCTGAAGTGTCCTGGAGACGTGGGCTTTGATATTCTAAGCTGTCTGCTGGGCAAGTAGAAGCTCATGCGATTTTCTCAGATTATTACTTGTGTTGGTGTGACCAATTCTTAGTTCACCAATGATTTTAATGGAATGTCTTAAACTTTCCATAGTTTCTTTTTTTCCCCATACAAAGAAATGATACTCAAGCAAGAACCACTTTGGCAGAAAATTCCTGGACAATGTGAGATCAGCTACTGATGGGGTATTTCATGTGTAATGAAGCTGAGTTTTCACATCTTTTTAGATTTTTACAAACCCACATAAACAGTTAAAACACACTTGCAGACTGGACACCTCCTCTCCAAACAGTAATCAGATCTGAAGTCTGTAGGTGGCTGGCTGTGATTAGGTTGTCAGTATTTAATCTCTCATCTTCCTGCTTATTATATTTTCCCTTAAAACCCGAAAAATACACCCTGGCTTCTTTAATCTGTTTGATTAAACATGTTGGCCAAGGAGCTGCACTACATTCATCTGTGGAGGCAGCTGCTCGCCCACCCTTCTGTCTGGAGAAGAGATAAATACAGAGGCACACAGAATTTTCCATTTTTCCAGTGTTCTTGCCTACTTAATCAAAATCCGCCACTGCTGCCAACTGTCAGCAGACCTACAGTTTATAAATGTTGTAGTTTAACAGGCACTAATTCTGTATGTTTTCTTAAAATAATAACTTTCATCTTGAGCAAATTGAGATTTTTTTTTGTGTGAGAAGGAGCATGTTTGCCAATGTTCAGCTTTATTTCAGTTCTATAACAGTCTGGCAGTTTGAGATGGGGGCTGAGCATTTGTATTTTGTGTAGAGGTGCTAGAGGATAAAGCTACCCAGTTTTTCCTGATGTTATCCAAAGAAAACTTGAGCACAGAAGAGAAGTTATTCATTTTCTTTAACATTATACAACTAAATTTAAGCCTCCTGAGACTTTGAAGATCCAAGCTTCTGCAGAGACTTGTTCATGGAAGAACTTTAATACAAGCATTTTAGGTTAGTGTGTGTAGGGTAGTACTTCCCTGACTAAGAGGCTAGGAAGGAGTCCTTACACTGGTAAGCAGTAATAGAACTTCCCTCAAATGGCCTGCAGCAGGCCAAGGAGGAATAGGCACTCCTATAGGAATTGGTAACCTTCATATTTTTCTCTGATAGAATAGCTTTTGTTTTGTTCCTGTCATTTCCCGAGCATCATACCTTTTATCCACCATAATTTATGGCATTCACCCTACAGCTGCTAGAGTCAGTCAGTGTTAGAGAGAAACATACAGAAGCATCTGACCCTCACTATTAGCATTTCCAAAAAACCCCATCTGGGCGCACAATTGTCTGTGGCTGCTTCTTACAGGATTACAGTAACTTGGATGAGCAGGACTGGAAAGTCAGGATGAGTTCGGATCAGAAAAGAACAGAAACTGATTCCTTCCAAACAAAGCTAGCTTAATGGGGAAGACCTGACCTCAAGGTTGAGAAACAAATCAGTTTGGGATTGGAGGGTTAAATAATACCACATGGAGATTAAAAGCAGCAGTCAGAGCCATAAAGGCCAGGTGAAAAGACAGCCAAGCCCTGGAAGCAATAAGCTTAGGGATCTTAGCCAGAAAGCTCAGATTTATAGGCATGAACATACAAGGCTCAGTAGGACAGGTCCCTGTTGAGGCAGAATGCAGCATGCTAGATTTAATAACACATTTTCAGCAGAGAGAAATCTAGCTAAAAATGAAAGGAAAATATGGTGGGGGAAAAGGAATCCCTTACCATGGGAACAGGAACAACAGGCAACTGGCAAGGAAGTGTATTTTAAGTAAGAAGATGGGTTACTGAAGGTTTTTTATCTGAGGGGGAGCAAGTCCCGAATATAATCCCTGCACAAGGAAGCATGCTTTCATCTGTTAGACCTAACCCTTGAAGAGATGATCCAGCCACTTTTCAGGAAATAACACCACCAAAAAAACCCCAGTGCAGAGCAATGCTGGTACTTAAATCTTGGAGATGGGAGTCTCGAATGTCTGTACATACAAGTGGAGACAAACCTGTTCTGAAGGACTAAGGCCATATTCAATCAGTGGAAAAAAACTCTCGGAATGAGAAGACTTGCACACTTGTAACTCACATGCTTCTTGCAATTACAAAATCCCCCCTTTGCTGGGGAGAGCTTAAAGCTAACACAAAGAAACATTTAAGAGGACAAATGCAACCCGCAGATGCTAGAACTGGAAAAAAGTAACACAGAGCAGGATCTGGAAACACACCAGCCATGACAGTTCTCAGTGACTGGCTTTGGGTTTGCAAAGCAAATCAGACCAGGCTCACACACAACAGCAACCTCTCCATACGTTTGTTCAGAGCTGTCCTGTAAAGCTGCTACGGCCATGACTTCCAAACTCACTATGCAACACACTTACTCTTGCTCCTTCTCAACATGCTTTCTATATCCCAGGTCTTAAATTCGTATCAGGTAGAAGGCTGCTAGAAATACTGCTGACATATATACAGTGTAATTGCACAGCAACAGCTGAAGAAAGCATTGGACAGTAGTCTAAGAACCAAAGACAGGAGGTGAGGGGGTGCTCTTGCAGTATCCCATGTTTTTGAAACTTCATAAGAAACATTATCGCTGGCTTTAATACTTCAAAAGAAAGACAATTAGGAGAAATCATCCAGCAAAGAAAAATCGTTATTAAATCTAGCAGCAAGCTATCCACTAGGGTGTTCTGTAAAGGCTGGGCTTTTAGAGAGGAGACTAAAATACTAACACAATATTGACAGCATTTGTAATGAGGATTCAACACTATTACTATACACAAAACCTGAGTAAAAAGACAAGGGGATTTTTCAGGCAGAGCAAGAGCAATTAAGAGTAGCATTTTTTTAGCAATCTATGCTTGAACTAAGAGACATCATTACCTCTCAGGAAAACTAAACCTCAGGCTTGACTGAAAAGATATTAAATACTTAAGACTGATTTTGCAAGTATCTTCATAGAGATGGAGGGTTACTATGGGGTTTTACACTAAGTTTTGCTCACAACTTCCTGGTGAAATAACAATGCTCAGTAAACAAAAGAAAAGCCAAACCCTGCAATTAAAAAGGCTGCATTTTCTTGTTACTGGTTTTAGATTTCCCCTGGTCTCATCTTCTGTCTCTTAATTGTAAGTTACCTTATCTGTGATCTTGGCAGGTGTTCTGCTATGAGAAATAGCTTTAAGTTTTCCTTTGTGATGAGGAGTGATCTACAGATGAAGACTAGTTACAAAGCTCATCTTTCAATTCTGCAAATTTCAGACTTGTACCCAGAAATTTCATTCCAAACTTGCAACTTGAGTTTTTGCAGCTCTTCAATTGCACAGCTAAGTAGCTAATTTAATTAATGGCATGATCATATGGACTGTCAACTCTGAGCTTTTTACTGATAGCAATAGGTGACAGCAAGAGCCCTGTATAGTTTCTTTGTAAACTCATGAGAGTGAGTTGAGCTGAAGTACACAAAAAACCGTGAGCAGATTCTAAATCAAAGCCAAGAAGGATCCCAGTTATCGTGCCAAGTGCCATTTCCACAACTCAAAGGCTATTTGAAAGTTTTCACACTCTCCAAATAAGTTTTCACACACAGCTCTTCTCTGCTGTTTCAACTTCATGTAAGTAACCTCCCATTGGGGTAAGACATGTAAAAAGGCGGCCAGAGCTCTCCTGGGATAGGAGGAAACATACTACAATGTTAGAGTAGGCAGGAGAGCATCAGCTCCTCAATTAAGTGAGTTCACTTTCTGTACTCAGACCAGAAAAAATATAATTTGTGCTTATGATAAATTCTGCCAGTGCTGTAAACTTGTAGAATTTGTAGAGCTGAATTCAAGAAACAGGGCATGGTTAAGTGTACCAGCTGGGGAAACTGCATAGCAGCTGCTCTATCAATAATTTACTATTAATTGGTTCCACAGCCATTTCTGAAACAGTCGTGCCAAGGAGCTGTGCAACAGGGTAACAGTGCTATGAGGAATGGTAAAAACAGCGTTTCTGAACTGCTCTCCTAGAATTTCCCCAAATATTTGGGTATTACCCACTTGGCTGCAGCTGTTTTTCTTTGAGATACAAACATTATTACAAAACAGAACCAGACAACAAAAGCAGCCAAAAGACAAACAGATCCATGAATTTTGTTCACAAGTTCAAGAAGACAAACAGAGGTGAAGTAAGCTCTAACTGTAAATCCATCCTGCAGCAATTTTACAAATAGATATGGTTTATCATCAGAATTAAATGGGGCTTTGGAAATCTGCCTGCTTTTATTTGTGGGGGCTGAATCCACTTCAGTTTGATAGTATATGTTATCAATTAATTTGACTGAACTGCCTGGGCAAGTTATTAAGCTCCCATGCCACTTCCTCATTATCTGTAAAATAGGGCTAACAGTGTTAGTCCTATACAAAGGAGATCAAGGATTATACGTAAATATGAGTAATTCACAAATCCTGTTGAAAATTTGCAGGCCAAATTTTCTCTTATCTGAAAACCTCCAACCTCCCTCCGGTGTTGGGAAAAAAACTTACTCTAATGTATAACTTTATAAAAATAAACTAGACAGTAAGCGTTAAAGATTATTATTTGCCTAAAATCATAGCTTGGCTGCTACTCTCCTTTTCTAAAAGGAATCTATTTGTGAAGGTGACCTGCATTACTGCAGTATTAATAAAAATGCACTGTGTGTAATCAGTTATTATTTTATCTCCAAGCATATTCAGTTGTTCAAAAGGTGCAACCATTCTCAAGGGGAGCATCAAGCCAGTAAGAGAAGGCTCTTCTTCAGGAAAAAAGGGGGTCAAATCTTTTTCCAAAGTCCGAAGTCCCTAATGATACTGATCTATTTGAACACTATATAATATTTTTCATATTTAGACTGTTATAATCACTCGGACTTCATCACTGTATGTTTTACCACAAAAATACCCTATTTTTCTGTGACTGTAAATGTAGGTGCCTCTGAGATCCCACTGACCACAGTCCAGGTGAAAATCCTTCTAATGAAAAAGAATTACTTAAAAATAATGCTGAGTTGCTGAAAAATAATCTAATTTTCAAGAAAAACTGCCCAACCATGTGCATCCTTCTTGTTTTGCTTTCAGTCATGCACTCTTGATGTATTCCCAGAAAACTTGAGATTTGCCAGCAAAAGCATCTCATTTTTTTATGCTTGGTCTTAGAATTACAGCATATATAAAGGATTTGAGGGTTACAGAGAGGACAAACCCCTTGATTTCCAGAATTTCTAAGGTGCAATTTCATGCTGAAATGTAAGTAGCTATGGAAACAATCTCTTTTGTTTCCTGTGCAATAGTCAAAGTTTCTAAAAGCTTGCACTCAGCAAATGACACCACCTCCTTACAACGACACTATTGTGGTACCTTTTTCCACTGATAAGCAACGTGATGAGTTCAGCTGCTCCACCCCGAACTGTGAGTTTCTCATTCTGGAGCCGTGTGTTTGATCCATGGGGATCCAGGGAGAGAAGGTGTCTGGCTAACACAGAGCTTTCATCCTGAGCTTTGTAAATGCAGGAGGAAGTATTACAGTACGTAATACCTGCATTATCTACCTGTAAATAGTAATTACATGTAACACCTGTGGTTCCATCAAATCAACGTTTGAAGTCCTATAAGGTACTAAATTGTATGCAATATGGATCAAGAAGGAAGAGGTCTACGTGAAACTCCTAGTTAAACTTGGATATTGTGTGTAAACTTTCTGGAAGAAAATGGGAATTATGCATTACAAGAATTGTGTAGGGTATATACAGCTTGGCTCATGCTTTTATGCTATCTAATGAAAAGAAGGTCTATGGCTCATTTCTCATTCCCCTGGGATGAACCA
>JASSUY010037994.1:30502-95026 GCA_032466535.1 Forpus xanthops | reverse complement strand
CCTGCCGCACCTCCCCGGCCTCCGCAGCCCCGGCACGGCGGGCGGTGAGTCCTGCTGGCCCCGGCCGGCTCGGGAAGTGGGGATGGGACCGGGGGTGCTCTTATTGGGGGGGAGTAAAAGGAGGGGTACAACCCGGCGCGGAGGGATGAGCGGTGCGGTCAACCGCGGGATGCGGCGGTAGCTGCTCCGGCCGAGGAGAGCGGGCTCGGGGCATCTCCCGCCGTGATGGGCATCGCTCCCTGTGATGGTGCCGTGCTCGGGGCATCTCCCCCGGTGACAGCGGGTCATGCTTAGGGCATCCCCTTCGGCCGGGATGCGGCGGGCAGAGCTCGGGGCATCCTTCACCCCACGCCGGATCCTGCCCTGGGAGCCGGGGACGCCTTCGGTGCACCCTCCCGCGGGCTGAGGTCGGGGGTGCTGCCCCGCGGTGCTGAGAGGGACTTGGTCCATCCTTACACACCCTCCCGCGGCATTCCCTGTCACAGCATCAGCATTGGCCCCTTTTCCGTATCAGTGGGGCCGGGGGGGCTCAGGTGTCCCAGGAGCGGTTCCAGTACCATGTCCCCTTACCCTTGGCCAGGCAGCACTGCCTGGTGCTTTGGGCACAGCCGGCCACGGAGAGAGCCACGGTTTGGGGTCTGTCATTGCCCCCCGGTTCTGTGGCTCCTTGGCTGCAGCACAGCCTCAGAACCCCCTTCCCTCCCATAAGATGCCCATAACCATCTCCGAAGCTGGCAGCACCATTGATTTCCTGGGAAGGGGCACAGCATTACGGTGCATTTATGCTGCATGATGAACCACTTTTACAATGCCAGCGCTCAAGGGAGCATCTAAGCAGAGCCATACCTGCTCCGGCATTCATCTGTATGGAAAATGCAGCCTCTTTCCTGGCTAGCAGTGGGGCTGTCTCACAGAAAGCATTGAGACTGTCTAGACAAGTATGATGAAGAGCAAAGTGCCTGGAGCTGTGGATGAGCAGAGCTCGAGGATCTCTGCAGCGCTGGGGTGGTTGTACAGCTCCGAGTGGTGATGCTCTGTGCTTTTGGGTCTTTGGTTAGTGAACACACAGCAATCAGGCAGTAGGTTGTAAAGGTTTGTTTCGTGTTAAAGCAAGGGAAGAAGAAAGCAGCCAGCCCTTCATTGCACATGTGCATGGGAGAAGCATCACAAGAGTTTAAACGGACTAAGATAAACAGAGGAGGCTCTGAAAATGATGAATAAACGGGTGATGAGGGGGAGGAGGGGGAAAAGCAGATGCCTGCAGCTTACTTTCTGCAGGGTAGCACAGAGAAGTTAATGAATGTTTGTGTGACACTTAGAGAGCTGCAAATAGAAGGCATGAAAAAAAAACCAGGTAGCATTATGTATGAGCATCGAATAAATAAACCCCTTAGAGCAGAAGACTGAAACTTGGGATAATGCACGTCCTTAATACATATTCAAATGAAGTGTATGGAAGCAGGCAGGCTTGAACGTAAAACAAAACCAAGGGGAAAGTGGATGGGTTGGTGTCTTAAATAAGGACAGATGAAAGCATCGCTCTCCACCTTAGGTATTTAATGAGCTTTACAATCCTGCAAACCATCCTTCACAGGAGTTGTCCATCTGACTTCTCCATCAGTCCGAGTTAGTTAATGAGGAAGATCCATGCAAGGGCAAACTACCAGGCCTGAGCCTCGCAGCAGGAACATACCACAGTTCCAGTAGGACAGGTATGCTCTCCTCCTGGAATCCCCGCAGGTCCCCACACCACCAGGAATGGTACTTTTTGAAGGACACTACACAAAGCATCCTGAGTCACAAACATATTCTAGAGACACTGCATGTAAATATCCCTGAGACCTGGTGATGCGTGACTCCAGGTTTCATCTAATGTTCTGGTCTGGAACACACACAGATCTGACACAGGGCTTTGTGGCCACTTGATGTGAAGTGAATGGAAGATGCAACCGTTTCTTGTGGGTACAGGTATAGGGATGATCAGAGCAGGGTTAATTGCTCTCACACCTCACTGTCCTCTCCTCATTCCATCCCACTGGACTCGTTTACCTATTGAGAGTTTGGCTTCTCAGTCAAGAAAAAATCTCTATCATAGAATCATGGAATGGTTTAGGTTGGAAAGGACCTTAAGATCATCCATTTCCAACCGCCTGCCATGGGCAGGGACATCTCACACGGGGCCATGTCACCCAAATCCTACCCTATACATTCTATACATGTCAACAAGTAAATTGAGGAAACTGCTTCCATGCTGTCAACCGTGTGATGCTGGGATGGAGACAGGTCCTAGAGCAGCAGCAGCCACCAACTGCAAAGCTCAGGAAAAGAGCTATTAAGCAACTAGGACTTGTGTTGATAATTAATGCTCGTTACGTTTGCTCTGGGCTTTTCATTTCTGCTGCCTGGCTGTGGATGCTCTGCACTATCACTGCTTGTTTACAGCACAGCACCTAACATGGGCAATTCATCAGTCTGAAGAGGCTCTGCTCATGTCCCTCTGACATCCAAAGAGCCCAATTAAGTGAGTCTGCCTCTAAATACTCAAGAGCTGGGAGGGAAATGGAATGAGTCTCCTGCACACCTGCAGTTTATACGAGACAGAGCCAGAAATGACTTACAGTTCTATTTGACTTATAAAGGATAAGTCTTCTCTTTGACTTACAAGAATAACACAGAGTTAGAAATGACAATTCTACTTATAAAGAATAACTTGAAAATGACCAGCTTAATATATATGTATATATATACACACAATCTGTACAGTGTTAGAGCCCAATTACAAACACCACCAAATAAATCCAATATATATGGAGTGCCCTTCTCTGGACATACACAACACAGACTTCTCCCACAAACCCATTTCCATCTTGTCAGAATATCCTTGCACTCCATGATACTGCCTTGGCTTTTGAGAATTACAGTGTTAAAGTCAGCCCCAGGCGGACCTATACAGTGTAATAGAATAGAGAATAAATGTCATATCTGTGAATTACAAAAAGAATAATTCATAGGTAATTTTCAATTACTGAGAATAATTTATAGGCGCCTGATTTGCTAAGGGAATAATTTATGAGTAACCTGAATTGCATGTAAAGCACATTTACAGGTTACTGTTAACAAAGGGAGTATACTGCTGCTCTGCTGTCACATCTTGGGGGTGGATTTGGGGGCACTTCTTGTGAAAACACCCACCATGGAGTTCCATAGTAAAAGGATTTGTGTAATACACCCAACCCGATCTGAAGCCTCAGCATGTGACCACACACCAAACATATGGCACATGCTGTCCTCAGAGCTCCTGCCTCATGCATGCACCACAAAAAGAAAGGGCACAGTACGACATGGTCAGTGGAAAAGGCTATTCCTGACAGCAGACAAGGAGTTGAGTGCCAAAACCTTGGGGTTATGTGTGTCTCCACTGCACTGCATGGATGTGATGATGAATGACATGAGACAGATGAATAACAGAAAAGGGAGGGAGGTCTGATCCAGACTGGATCCTTCCCTACCCTGGCAAGGACCAGGAGGGTGCCAGGAGGGCACAAGTTCATGTTTCATCCCACACAGACATGATATCTCCTTCCTATATACCTGAATGGGAGCAGGATGCATCGGTGCTTCCACTTCTTCATCACCACTGCGACATCTAAAACTGAGTGGTAAAACAACATCCAAGCTGAAGCGCCATTGCCTCCTGAAGCATGTGGGAATTACACAGGGCACCCTCGACACAGGAGCTAAAAAGCAAAGCCTTTTTGTGCTACTTCAGTTAATGAATCACTATATTCATGTATTAGATCGAGCACACAAAATATCTACTATAGGTAGTGCTGTAAACCAGCTTCTCTTTTAACCTGCTCACGTTGTCCATGGAAGCTTCCTAAAGCATTCGTTTTTCCCCAGTGCAGTGTTTCAGAAAGGCTTGTTAAGGAGAAGTAATTGTGTTGGATTTGGAGAGGGTACTGGGATGCTGCTATTCTGTGGGAAGCAAACCCAGGCTCTCCAGGAGAAGAAGGCATGCGTCACTCCAGACCATGCGCTGCAAGTGAATTCCTCTGCTTGAGCTTTCAAACCACACAAATCACAGACATGATGGGCATGATGATGAACATCACAAAACACCCTTGGACCTAGCTGGGAATGTCTGGAGCTGGGTGAATGTCCCCTTTTAGGACGCCTTAGGAAACAATGTATATCCCATAGCTTTGGGTTTGCACTATACCCCATGAGAGCCTGGGGGAACACATGCTAAAAGACTGTGCCCTCATTGTACTTCCTGTTGCATATATCCACTCTTTGCTACCCCTCATTTAAAAGAGAAAAATCCATTCATTCTGCACCCAGCTCCTCCTCCCACAGATCCACACTCCATTTATTGCCAGGAAGTGCTAATGAAAGCGGCTCGTGCTTCTCAGAAACCTTCATTGACAGGATCACTCTCAACCTCGGCCAAGTACAAAGTCTCTCCTTGGTTTCCCTGGGAGCAACAGGCACTCAGTAGCTCGTTGGATCAATTCCTCAGTGATTTTAGCATCAGTAAGAGTGTTCCAGTGAAAGCGCTGCACATGAGCAGAAAAATGATGAAGCTTGTGCAGAACGACTGAAATCTTGACCATAGCAAAACACAACTCTTTGCCTTCACCCAAGGCAGAACTCCTGATGACCTGGTGGCATCAGACCCTCACTTCACCCCCACAAACCTGGGAGCAAGTCAGAAGTGTAGAGACCTGGGTGACAAAGTGCAGAACAACCTCACACACACTCTTGTTGCCGCCCATAAGAACCGTAAGAAGCAGTTTGGGCATTTTGGGGGCAATAAGAAGAGGAGGATTGGAAAGCATCATGGTTTATTTCTAAACATTCATCAGTTTAAGGCCCTTGTACCACTTCAGATCCCACCATGTGTCTGCTGTCAGCCTTTAACACTCGTGTAATACAGGGCTTGCATAAATAAGCTGCTTACTTATCCCTCTCCCAGGCTGTATATGCTTAGTGCCAGAAAAGATCATACAAAGCTAGTCTTTTCTTAAGGACTGCTTATACACACACATATCTTCCCAAGGGTCAGATGAAAAGAGATTCGGTGTTAATTTTAATGGGTTGCCACCCTTCTCTTACAGTGCAAACCACCAGAGCCTTCTCTGTGTAACTGAGGGAAAGCTTTGGCTCATGTTGGTACTATTTCTTAAGCACTGAACTTCCTTCTTACGTTGCTGTCCCTGGGGACCACTGAATGTCACTTACGTGACAGAGCCTGGCTGCAGACCTACCTAAATCATAGCCTTAAACAGTTCCTCCTGAAAGTATTTCACCTCTTCTCTGTGACTGAATGATGCTGTTATAATGTGGATGGTCAGCAGCTGATACACTTGGTTACCCACACAGAAAGCTTGTCTGGTTTCGTTTAGTTTAGTGTTAACTTGCCTAACAGAAGAAAATACTCCTAGAAAGCTTGCATCTTGGTGCATATATATAAAATACCCATGTACTTTACAATCTGTAGCATACAGGTGGAGCACTTCTCTGTGGTAGGCAGCTTTGCCCAAGTACTGCTCCAGAATACACTAGCTCTACTTGGATCTCCTTACAGAAAATGACTGTCTTTGGAAAAATCCAGCCAAAAGAGCTTTGTTTCCTCTTCCCTTTCCCAAAGACATCTCCTTATGTGCATGAGCTGCAATGGGAAATCAGCGCTTGGCTTCAGCAGCTTTGGAAAATACTGGTCCTAGAAAGGATGCTGGGGAGGATACTGCTGGGATGCTCTGAATTAATTCCTTTCTGCTGCAGGCTCTTGTTTGCTCTGTATTCGTCCCTTCATGTCATCACCAGCATCCTTGATGCTAACACGGTGTGACATGAAGTTTCCATGAGGTGATGTGATGGCAATGGGCCCGTACATATCTTGCTAGAGATGCAACACAAACAAACACTTGTCTTACATCACATCCCACCTGTGGATCAGGATGGGCAAACCTTCTTATATCCTGCAGCCTGACAACAGCACAGGGAGGCAGCAGATATCCTGGTCCATACCTGAGACTGGGGATTAAAAGGTATTAGAGGAAATTGTCAGTAGTGAGCAACTGCTTTCACTGGTGTTGTTTAGTCTTTGGATGGACAGACAGGTGGATGGATAGGCAGATAGAGACCAATATCTACTTCTTTCCTGTCATGGATTTACACCTTTGAGAGCCCCAAAGAGCGTGGTTTAGCCCAAGACAACAGGAGCAGCACCTTTTGACATCATACGAAGGCCAGTGCAGACAGTTGCACACACAGAGAGGTATTTTCCCTGTTATGGGCACTATAGGATAAAGCATCAGAAAAAAAATATACATCAAACTGCTTTAACACAGACATCTGGTAGCAATACTGGGGCTAAGCATTCTTGAGCACCATCTACTGGTACAGTGTCTGTAAACCAGTGACATACACACAGATGAAGAGCACCCTGCAACAGCTGGTCAGGTAAGGGCACAGAGCTCCAGGCCAGCTCTGTGTATAGCATTTATAAGCTCCCAATTGAACCTTACAGCTGGGATCTTGGGGCAAACTGCTTGGAGAGCAAAGGGTAAAAGGTTTCCAGGTGCCAGCCGTGTGGTGCTGCATCCCCTCCCGCAGGCAGTGCCACACCAGGTGGGTCACTCCGCAATGCTGCAGTGCAAACACCCGCAGGAATTCAGCTTCGGGCCCCGGGCTCTGAAGGATGCGCTGATCTCCACCAACCCAGCCCTGCAGGAGCTCTATGCCAAGGCTTTCTCCAGGGCAGAGAAGCTGTTCCTCTCCGAAGCCTACAACCCGCAGAGGACGCTCTTCTGCACGCTGCTCATTCGGACGGCTTTCGACTGGCTCCTCAGCCACCCCGATGCACCTGAGGACTTTGAGACGTTCTATCATGCCATGCTGAGGAGGAAGCAGAACTTCTGTCGGAAACACATTTACCTGCAACCTATAGGTAAAGTGGGCATATTCACTGAGAAGATACAGGAGGGAGGAGGGTGGTGCGGAATGCTTCTGACATGCTCCTCAAAGGATGCAAAATGCAATGGCCATAGCAAAGGTTAGTGTAATACCAAAGGCTGTGACTTGCTCCTAGTCCAGAGGCACAAACCATGATGGCAGACCTACCCTGTAAATGGCAGGTGTGCTCCTGGGTCAGATTTGCTATCCATGTAAAACAATGCTGGAGAAACCAGCATTTCTGGAGCGCCATCCTTGATGGTCCACTAAAAATCAGCAGCCTGTTCCCATATTAATCTTTCTGCACAACTTAAATAGGAGACGACCTTCTTAATGACAGAGTGAATGAATGCCTTAAGCCACCTCTCAGAAAGAGCTCCCTCTTCTCCTCCATGTCTGTATAACATCTAGAGACATCCATCACATCCCAGAGTAGACAGTTAACTTGAGAATGAACCACCTCTTTCTCCATTGCTGCAAACATCTCCAAACCCTAAGGTTCACCCTGGCTTTCAGGATAACAGGGTTTCTCTTCTCTTAGACTTAACTGAAGGGCCTGCTGGGCTCTCGCTGTTGGATTCGCTCCAGAGCTGTGTTGAGTCTTTCTTCCTGGGTCTTCGTGTGAAGTGCCTTCCCTCCATCCCCATCTCTTCCATTCACTGCTGCTACCGCCACAGCCGCGACTCAGACAGGGTGCAGCTTCATGCAGGTAAGGACCTGGGAACAGGGAGCACATAGAGACATCAGATTGGCACAGGAGCATGAACCCTCCCTTAGGAAATGCCTGAAATAGCCTTTCATTGCCTGAGCAGGGAGGGGATGAGGAAGGGAGTGAAAAGGGTGGAATCCTGTTCCCATGGAAAACCCAGAGCTTCGAGGCTGGAAACAGGAATAAAAACCAAATTGACTTCCATCATATTTTCCTCTGCTCTTTGTATTTCTCAGTGCTATCATGCTTAGGCCCAGCCCTACAAAGTGATCACATCAGCACATGGAAAGACACTTCAGATTTGGTGTATTCCGAGTTCCCCCATCTCTTGTCCAGAGCCAAAGTAAATTAGAGGCTTGGGTAGTGCAGGGGGGGAACTGCCCAGCCTTTCATGAGAGGAACTGTGGGTTCAAGTGTCACACAGCTCCCCAGGGACAGGGGTTTGTGAGCTGCACAAACATCCATCTGGATCCAGCTCTTGGCACATACCATGGGCAGCACAAACCCAATGCTGCACCGATGTGGCTGCTCCAGCTCAGGTCTGAAATCCCTGCAGGGAAACTCTTCTGCTTCCAGGTGCTTATTTCCATGGTTGGTACTGACTTCACCTGTGGCTTTGCCTTAGCTCTGTGCTCAGCACCTCTTTCAAAGTCAGGTCTGCTCAGACTCCATTTTGAGGGGATGGATCTACACAGCCATAGTTCTTGATCCAAGATGCTGAATCCAGCAGCTCTACCTATTTGTGGCTTGGATTACATCCTCCTCCCCATGAACAGCAGGAACTTTGGCTCTAGTGTGCTTTCGAGGGATGCTTCATTCTAACAAACATCTCTCTTGTATTTGACCAGATGGGATCCTGAATTTCCTGAAGAACAACAAGCCTATGGATGCCCTGTGTGTTCTTGGACTCACTCTGCTGGACCTTTACCCATGTGAGACCTGGAGCTTCACATTCAGCAAATTCCTGCCAGGACAAGGTGGGTTTGGTGTCCCGTGATATCCTAGGACAGCATGCAGAGCAGGTAGCACTGTACCAAAAAGCTTCCCCTACCATAGCCAAGCCTTAACACTTTATTCGCTTCCCAATGAGTTGAACTAGGGTTTCCCAATCTAGGAGAGTCAGAGCTCCTGATCCAGTCAAAGCAACTGAGGTGTTACAAACATCTTGGGATGCGTCTTACCACACCGTATGTGCTCAACCACACCGTGCTACCTCTCCATGATGCCCAAGGGGAGATAAGGGAGCTGATGCCTAACTCTTATCTCTCTTCACAGAGGTGGGAGTGTGCAGCTTTGCCAGGTTCTCTGGGGATCTCCCCCAGGCTGGCTGCAGCGCCTGGAACCCACTCACACAGAAGGAACAGCCGTGCCAGGTCAGCAAGGAAAGCAGAGAGCGGACACTGCCGCTCAGCGCCCAGGACATGGTCCAGTGCTGTAAGGTATGGCCTGCAGCCTCTGCACCCTGCATCTCTGGCTGTGTAGGGATAAATAGCGCAAAATCTGTGCCCCAGACCAGCGAAGCAGGCTTGAGACTGCTCCTAGAACACACTGGCAATCACAGCTCAGTCCACGCACTTAACACAGTCCTAAGGAACCTGTGTTTTAGTGCACCGCATAGACAACTCTTACTCGCCTTGCCCCTGGAGCAAACCATAGTACCAGCTGGGTAGTGAGGCTACAGGACTTACCTTATGTCCTGGAGCAACAGTGAGACAAAATCCCTGCCCAGCTCAGGGTGTAATCTCACGTATTTGGCTTGTCAGATGCTGCACATGCAGAAGGATGGCAGCTCACAGTACATGGAGGTTAATCAGTGTCATCTAGTGGACCTGTGCATTAACTAAGGGATGGCTGGGAAGGGGTGACTGTGTCTTCCTCAGGCATTAGTACTCATTAGGAGAGAGGATGACTTCTTAGACCTGCTTGCACAGGTGGATGAGAAAAACACCCCAGCCTAGTTTGCACATATAGGTAGATGCCATTAAACCCCATTCATCTCCAACACATCCTCTTCACCAGTGCTGTCGTCCCTTCATGCCAGCTCTACTTCTAGTGTTCCTCCCAGAGCTGGCCCACATGGAACAGCCAAGCCAACACCTTCAATGTCATTTCTCTGGGCCTCTCCTGGGGTTCTCTTGGGATTTTCTAGTCTGAGGTCTCTTCCTGTAGCAGTTCCAAATGATGTTTGGTGGCAAGGGGAGGAGGAGGGGAACCCTCCATCCTCAGCCTTTCCACAGTCACCAATTCCCAAGGCAGTCATGCTTGGCCAGCTGACTGCAGCTTAGTTTTTGCTTTGGCACAAACATTAAGAGCGTCTGCTTTGGAAAGACCCAGATCTGTGACTGCCAGCAGCATCTTACAGATTTCCCACATGGATTGTGCTGCTCTTTTCAGACCCCAGTGGGACTGTTTTCCTCCTTAAAAACAAGGCAAAACAACCAGATCCATGCTGTCCTTGGTGACAGCAGCACTGCCCTACAGTTCTCAACATGCTATCCACAGGGTCTTCCCAAAGCTGCTTCTGAAAAGGACACCCACCCGTGCTTTTCCACCACACAGACATGGATTTGGGGGTACTGGGAAGAAGGGAGGACATCCCCCTTCTACCTCAGAAAAACCTAGGCTGCAGGATGGCCAGGGCTAAGCAACAAGTGAATTAGACTGTTAGGGAGCAGGGGAAGCACAGCAGCAAAGGAGGAAGAGGAGGAGGCAGAGCAAGCAGGACCGACCATGCACTGCTGTGATTTCTGCTTTCCTGAAGGTGACCTGCCACGAGATCTGCCACCTGATGGGGCTGGGGACCTGCCGCTGGCTGCAGTGCATCATGCAGGGTGCACTGAGCCTGGATGAAGCCCTGCTGCGGCCCCTGGAGCCGTGTCCCATCTGCCTTCGGAAGCTGCAGCATGTCGTGGGCTTCAAACTCATCGAGCGCTACAAGGTGAGGCATCAGCCCCTCAGGTCCAGCAGCCCTTCCCCAGGGCAAGGGGACACAGCAGGGAGCAGAGCAGCTCACACCAGAGCACGGCATTAAATATAGCAGCACATTAACTGCAGATGCTCTCAGTGCAAGGTGCTAAGGGAGGAAGCTAACACCTAAATGAGGGGCATGTTGTGCACATGGTCTGTGACTAATAGAATGGTTAGAGTTGGAAAGCACCTTAAAGAGCATCTAGGTCCAGCCCCACAGCGCTTCACACAAGCTCTAAGACTTCTGGCTGTTCATAAAGGACAGTGCAACAACCCAATCGCAGTTTGCTGCTCCCAAAATGATGTGGACAGGCAGATTTCACACCAGTGGCAGCAAGCACAGCAATTCCCACATCTCAATGCCCTTTCCTATGTGCCACTTTTTTCCCTGCCTCTCTAGGGCTGCCGGTAACAGGGAGAAAATATTAAGTAGATACTTCTATGATTCTATGAATCCCTCTGTTTAATGATATGAGAAAGGACCCCAAATTATTACTTCCTAATAAGTGGAGGGTTCCTGACTCATTTTTGTCTCTTCTCTCCCACCCATAAAACTGCTACCACCACATTTAGACAGCATTAGGAATAGTGCTAGGACACCCTTAGCTCTAGAAAGTGTTTACTTCCTCTTCTGCCTAAAAAGCAGGAATTGGTAGCCAAATGGCTGCTGGAGTAGAAACAGTGGCATCATTCTCACTCAGCACCCTATTTCATCCCTGGTTATTATGTCATATTCAGAGGCAGGATTTTCCACAGCTGCCTATATTAAAGCCTGTGGGCTATATTTGCTAAAGATGCATGCAGAATGAGAATGGGGATGCCTTTAGTTTCTTTTGGCTTGGAATCAGACACGCAGATGCAGGGTGAAGGATAGGGAGGGGAAAAAACCAAACCAAACCATGCTTGTGTGGTTTCGCTGCTTGTCTGTGCAGTCCCATCTCTGACTCCATGGGTCTTTGCTCCCTGTTTCTGAGAGGTGCCCAAATTGAGGAATGGATCCTGGTTTGGTTAAACACCCAGCCTGTCAGCATGCAGCTAGTGCTTGCGAGAAGAGAAGTGCTATCTGCAGTAAGCTTTTCTTACTGCCCTTACACCTGCAGCAAATACAGCAATTGGCTCAGCATCCCCTGGTGACACCGAACACGGACCTGAAGGAAGGATGCACTTGCCAAATGTCACATCAGGTTCCTTGATGGGAAAAGCTGGGCTAGATATAGTACAGACTGGTGTAAGAGTTGTCATAATCTCTCTTAAAGGCTTTGCTATGGCATTGAGAGGAGATACAATTGTCAAAGGTGAATTAAAGAGTTAAGGAACTTGACAGAAGAGAGCGCAAAGCACTTGGAGACAATAGCAGACAGCAAGGTTACTTCCTAAGCATGATTTGAGAGGCCAAGTGCAAGTCTGAAGCCACATTCCCCTTTGGAAAAGTAGCACAGACCCCCACCTGCCACAGAGCAGCCCCAGACACTCATAGTAAATACAGGAAATGCCAGACAGAGCTGCTGCTCGCCAGGAGCAGGTAATGCTGCTGAAATGATTGCGTTAAGTCTGCAACTCAGACACAGCAATGGGCAGAAGGGCTTGTGGGACAGGACAGGAAACCAGTCCTTAAGCAGGAGGAAGAGCCCCTCTCTTTATTTATCACAGTTGCACTCAAACACGCTCCAGTTTTGTATCACAGCTGCTTTCTCCAGCGGGAGGCATCTTGAAGCCTGACAGCAAATCAATTCTTATGGTGTCTCCCCACCACAACCATCTTTTCCACCTGCAGCTTCTGCAGCATCCACAGGCTGTTCTGCATCTAGCAGGAGAAAGCAGTGCTTGAGCTGCCCTTACAGGCTGGGTTAGCTGTGTCCTTGCTGTGGTGTTAATATCTGCTCTAATCTCAGTGCTGCCATGGTGGAGGAGTCTGGAAACTGTGGCAAACTTGGGGTGCCAGACAACAGGTTTCATTCGTGGTGACTTACCTGGGGTGGGCATCCACTTCAAACGCTCCTGCCTGCAGGCTCGATGCACAAACAGGTTATCCCTTCATAGCTGAATAGGAGAACATTAAAAGAGGCTGCAGCCCTAGGAACTGCCCAAGTTTGAGTCAATAAGCCACTCAGTGAGAGACGGGAAAGATTTGGGGTTTTGGTAGTGAACTTGAGTCAATCATTCCCTCCTTTTGCCTTAATTAACCCAAATGGACTGTTTGAACATCCTCTTCTCCACAGCTTTTTCTTCTCTTGGGAACTGGGCTAAGTAGCGTTTGTGATTCCTTTCCAGATTCATGACTTGGGAATTTTAAGAGACATTATAAAGTCATGGGCCAGTTACAGCTTTCAATGAGCTTTGCTGTCCCCTTCCATAGTCCCGTTCCTAGTGCAGCTTCTGGTGCCTTCTTTGTGTTTGACATACAGCGGGAGGGAAGGGCTGTTGGAGGTGGGACGAGGCAGGAGAAAAGTTGTCCCTTTACATTTGTTCTTGCCCCAGAGGGAGGGGGCAGGGTGGATTCACAGGGCTGAAAGGGTCCATTTTGTTCTCGGATGAAATTCTTCCCCGAGGCTCCATGCACAGACTGAAATGAGCAACAGGGTAACAGGGCTCATGTCTCCCACCCACTCAATTTGACCTCTTTATCCTCTCTGTCACTTGCCTGAAGAGAGAGCAAGAGAGAAGGGAAGGGGGAGGGAGCAGCAGAAGGGAGCTCTGCAGGGTTTGGAATCTCCTGCCGCTTCTCCAGAGGCTCACCCCGAGCTGAGCACATAGGGACTCAGTCACCAGGGTTAACACCCTGTCACCACTGCTTCCTAAAGCAATCACAGGGCTCTGCAAACATCTCAGCTGGGAGCTGCAGAAAGTAAAGACAAAGAAACCGGCCACAAGGGTGTGAAAAAGCTCAAAACCACAGAAACCCCTCACATATGCCAACAAGGAAGACAAGGAGATCATCTTTTATTTGGTGATGAGTGGAGTAATGTGATTCATTCCCCAATGCATAAGGAATAAGCATGCCAGGAGTAACCTGTTATATGCCCTATTGTAGCATTTAATATTTAAGGAGGAAATGGTCTTAAACATTTTCCTTTTATTAGTTCTTTCCTGGAGCCTTCTCACTTGTGCATTGCAGCTCTAGAGGGGAAGAGCTATTCCCAGGAATAAAATACCCATTATCACAGGAGATAGCATCATGGTGAAACAAGGTTCTTCATCACTCTCTCAGGAGTTTTTATAATGACACATCTTCCTCTACAGAGGCACTGGTTTGGCTCTCATGGAGACCACATCCATGTGGCAGGGATTTTGTGCCATTTTCTTCCATCTTCAATAATAGAATCGTAGAATAGTTAGGGTTGGAAAAGACTTTAAGCCCATCCAGTTCCAACCGCTGCCATGGGCAGGGACACCTCACACTAAACCATGCCACCCAAGGCTATGTCCAACCCGGCCTTGAACACTGCCAGCGATGGAGCATTCACAACTTCCCTGGGCAACCCATTCCAGTGCCTCAGCACCCTCACAGTAAAGAGCTTCTTCCTTATACCTAACCTAAACCTCTCCTGTTTAAGTTTGAACCCATTACCCCTTGTCCTATCACTACAGTCCAATCGCACAATCCACATCTGACGGGAGGCAGCTCTGCCACAGATGCTGACTCAAAAAAAATGGGATGAGCAAGCCCCTACTACTTCATATGGTAACTGTAAATTGCATGAACCTATCTTCCTGCAGACAGGACCATAGCACCTACAGCTGAGTCACTCAAGGTGAATTTTACCTGACAAACACTGGGAAAGGGGTAACTGTTTTCTGTCATTCCCTAAACCAAAACCTTTTTCTCCTCTCACCACAGAAGCTCTATGCTTGGACACAGACTGTACTGGCCACATGGCCAAGGCAAGAGTCAGCAGACCTGTCCACCTCGGAGGACATCCTTCCCTTCAGCTCAGACTCTGGGATGTGCTGTGAGAACGACTCTGAAGCTGTGACCTCCTTGTCCGAGCTGCTGACACCAGACACGTGCAGCCAGGCGCTCTCCATCGGCCAGGACCTGGAGCAGGATGAGCACTCGTGTTCGCTGGCGGAGGCGCACAGCCAGCCCCAGCTCGCCGGGCACACCAAGTCCACAGATACCATCAAAGATTATGAACTGTGGCTGGAGATGTGCATTGCTGCCCTAGAGAGGAACGTGTCCGAGGAGGAACTGGCCCAAGTAGACAAGGCTGTAGATGCCCTGGCTAAGTGGGAAATGTTTACAGGACAACTGCCTGCTATGAAGAAGGACCTACCCTTCGCTAGGGACAGCACCGGGCTACGGAAAGTTCTTGGAGACAAATTCTCCTCCTTGCGGAGGAAACTGAGCTCCAGAAAACTGTCCAAAGGGGAATCGTCCCCTCAGCGCTGGCGGTGGGAGGAAAACTAGGCTGGGCCTGCCTTTGGTTAGGCCAGCCTTGCCCCCACAGCTTTGGTTACATTACTGTCCCGCTTTGGCCTTTCCCACCACAAGTTATTGCTGCCAGAGAGAAGCAGCAGCTCCCCACAGGAATAAAAGGTGTTTCTTTTTCTGAGATTGCTAACATGGTTTTGATGTGATCAGTTCTTCTCCAGGGGTATTCCTGTGCTGGTCTTAGAGACGGCACTACTCCAAATCCACATCAAGTCCTATGTAGGCACTTCTGTTTTCTTGCTATATGTCATTTGGTCTGCAGTCAGGCAGGAAGAAGTCCATGCTAAACACTCAACATGTTCACACAGAAGCTTGGGCCATCTGAACAAACAGATGTAAATCAAACCAGGGCAGCTCTCCCATGCACTGAGCTCTCTGCTTATCATTTCAGCCTGAATCACAGATGAGATTTCTCCCTCCATAGCATTCACTTGTGTTGTGGTTGCTGCCCTATCAGCTAGAGGTCGTGTTGAGAGTAGGAGCACACAAAGGCTTACAGCACACATCAGGGGAAGGACAGGCACAGAATCAGTAAGTAAAGCAGAAAGATCACTGGCAGCTCATCTGCCGTAAAGAACAGTGTTAATGATGACTGTCTTTGGGCAGACATTCAAGGGGATCTCCAGAGCTGCCTCAGTTTGAACAAAGCCAGGCTTGGAGCAGTGAGCTGTAACTACTCACATCTCCTCTGTAGACTGGCACAGGAGAGAAAACCCCTTGAAAACAATCAAGCTCACTGATTATTAACTTAAAAGAGGAGTTATGCATTCATTCCTCTCTTTCTGCCTTGAGAAGTGAACATGCTGGCCCTCCCCTCTGCTCCACGTCACCCACTGAGCAGGAAGGGGCTTGCGCTGGCACCAGGAGCTAAAGACATTGCCTCCCCATCCCAGGGCTTGCGTTCCTCCAGCTATTTATAGCGAGAACTCAAGAGGCCAATGGGTTTTCCAGTTCTGTAACAGCAGCACACGGGAAGGCTGGCTCTCTCCATCCCCGTTCACCCACACCTCAGCACCCATAACGCTCTCTGCAGCTCACAGCTACACGGCCACGCTCCAGATTGTTCCCATTTAAATATATGAGCAGGTAGCACTGGGCCAAGCTCAGCTAGGAGGAGAGGGAGGATGTTTTGGAGAATCTAATAGCTTTGGCTTTCCTGAGCACTTTGCTCTGTGCACTTTGAAGGCCTCAAAGCATGCAGTGATCCTGCTGCATACATCCGGAGTGGGAAGGGAGAGGATCATCCCAAGGCATCTGAGCAAAGTTTGAGATTAACACATGCAGGTGAGCAGGAAAGACTATCTCCCAATAAGTTAGATTCCGGAAATACGAATGACATCACATCCGTATGATTCACACAGCGAGAAAAAGGCAGTTTTGGCTTCGGGACCGATGACACCAACTCCGGGAAGCATTATTTTCCAGCTTTCACGCAGGCGCGGAGCTGCAGAACTGCTGCTGCCGCCCTCTCCTGGCAACATCAGCTCCATGGGCTTCTCATCCAAGACATTCTTCCCAGCAGCAATTTCCCAAGCAAATCCTGATTGAATTACAAATCCATGCACTGCCCCCATGCTCACTCAGTTGTCCTAACAGATTTACTATTTTAAGCAAGAGATTACTGTTTGTTCAGCCTTGTTTGCTATTACTTGATTCTGCACTGAATCATTAGGATGAACTTTAGAAGCTTTCCAGAAAAAGGCCATAAACTCAGGATGACAATATTGCCTAAGGGAAGGGAACGACACAGCCTTCTACCGTAACAAGGTCCAAAGACTGCACAGAAAGGGGGTGGCACAGAAACAAATTGAACTGGCAGAGGTCACAGATGGGACACTTGAGCTATAGACCCATGTCAGCTCTGTTGTGCAAGCATGAATTCCTGCTGAAGAGCTGTTGCTTACCAGTGACACCACCACTGACAGAACCATCACTTACCAGCTCAGCTTGTCCAGAAGTGCTCCAGGTAAGAAATAAATGAGCATGGCAACTCAGAGATTCACACGGCAACTGAAGAGCTTCACCTACTCCCGTGGGCAGCTCTGGAGGGTCCACAGGCAGGATGCAACTTAGCAATGAGAGGTAGAAAATGATTGAATACACTTGAAAGTCCTTCAGCAGCTACAGGAGAGAAGGTCCATGCAATATTACACTGCAGGTTTTTGTTCATGCAAAGACATTCCCATGGAGGTGACTATTCTTCCCATCAGTAAAGGTTTCTAGTGCTGCTGCTGTATGATATAGCAACATTTTGCTCCCAGAGTCTGTATCTAATACTTTACTCTTACATTACACAGTTTACACAGGGGTGAGTAAGGAATGGAGGCAGCCTGGATCACAAAGGAATGCATCATCTGACTAAGGTTACACAGAAAATCAAGGCTGTAATCAGGACTAAAGCACAAAGGTGCAATTCCTACCTTTCCCTGCATGTACCACAGTTGTAGCAGTGCAGAAAACACCTGACAGACATTAGAAGTAAAACAAATGGAAGGTAAGCCCCAAAATAAGACTTCCAATGTTTTAAGCAGCAGGTTTTCAGGGAGATACACTTCTACTTAGATGAGTGTGGGAACAGCAGCAGAACTTGCAGCTAATAAGCAGCTGAGTAAGCTGTGGAACAGAAATACAGATGAGATACTTATGAGCCATTTCAGAAGGTCAAGCTGTGGATCAACCATCAGCAAGAAGCAGTAGGGTATTCTATATATAAAAGTGCACACCCAGAAGTTACTTGCAACTCAGCATCCAAGACTGGAGTCAATTACAAATCGTCCAGGAACATAGTTCCACTGTGTAGTAAGGCAGTGGGTAGGAGAACCTGAGTATTCATTGTGCAGCACTTCTGCCACAGTTTGGTGAGCCTTCTGCAAGAAGACAGGCACTAAAGGGAACTGGACACCCAAATGGGAAAGGAGGCCAGTTCCAAAAGGCAACAGTAGCAGCAGACTGCCACAGAGCAGCCCCAGGAAAGCAGCACTTCTGTTTCTCTGCCTCCTGATCTATGGGTGCCTTGTTGTAACAGGTAGATAGGAGCAAACTCTACCTTCAGGAGAAACCCCAGCAGAAACACGTAACTCCCTCCTCAAGCTACTATTATCTTTCGTGTACCATTGCTTTAGGGATTACTCCAACACAGATTCACATTAGACTCATCTGGCTCAGACCATCCTCCTGTGGCTACTTAGAGCGTCCTGAATGATCAAAGTTGACTCCAGTCATACCCTTTCTGCCCCACACTCAAGGATCCTTGTTTTGAAGCAACTTCTGAAGCTTATAATCCTGGACAGAGCAGAAAACAGTCTTTTATTAGCTTTACAAGCTCATAAAGTCAAATGTCTTTTCCCAACAATAAACAAGTAGAACGTTCTACTCTTACTGCTAAAACAAGAAGCTGCTGTAACTGAAGGGAGTAGGGGTACAGTGCAACTGTCAAGGGAAAAATAAATACCCCCTCACCCCAACAAGCTCAAAACCCCAGACTCTTTGCTAGTTAGGGGTGAAATTACCTATAGTGGCTTACAAAGGTGGGAGAGGAAAAACCAGCATCTTCCATAGATGTTTCATTACCAGTATCCAGCACTTTACGATTAACTGTGTATGTGACCACCTCCCCTCTCTAAAAATGGTACTTTTAACTGAAGTCTTTCTGCTGAGCAAAACTGAGGCTTTCAAAGAAAGCACACTCTAACAACTCTTCCTCCCTTACCACCACACAGCTTTCTATGATGCTGATCAGGCTGGGGCAGAGTGGCAAGAAATTTGATCATTTTTGTTAGTAACTGGATAAACTTCCTCTCGGGTCTGTGCAGGATAATGAGGCACCAGACTCGAGCTAGAAACCACAAGGATTTCATTTCCCTCTTCAAAGAGGTGTAATTAATACCTCAATATTACTGAAACCAATTCAAACTTTACACCCTGAACACTTCAGCAAAAAACACAGCCCTGCCTACTTTGCATTTTAGAGAAGCCTCTCCCTGGGGAAATAGCCATGTTTCTCCTTTAATCTTCAAAGCGCTGGACTACTGAAGTTGCAGAAGAGATGCTCTAGTAACACAGAGCCATGTTGAGCTGTGGAAGAGAATTCAAAGTCAATTCATAGAGTTCAGTCTCTCCCTGGGGTACAAGCATTTGTTGGCACTGAACAGACAAACCTACCTGTAGAACAGACTGCTTCAGCCTTTGTTCTTAACAGGGCAACATTTGTGCGCCTCAATTATGAAAGGAACACCTTTGCTGTGTGAAGTGAGATAGTGTGAGGTACAGAAACACTGGCAAGTATGGAAAAACAGTGTCACTAAGATACCTTGATTCAAGTCTCTCATGGTGAGTTCCAAGTAACGTAAATCCCACCTAAATTGGTACGTGACTGCTAACTGGGAAACGACTGAGCTTGGCAGGCACTTCAGTGACAAAGAATTTCTAATTTTCATTTAAACTTTGGATGCTCAGCAATTCAGATGAACTCCATCAATACAAACCAACCAAACCCCAATCAGCTTTAGAGCAGGCAGAAGGGACAACTTAAAACAGTCCCTTACCTGTCTGTCGCTCAAGGATCTCAACAGCCTGGCACAACACCAAGCTCCAGCAGGTACTGCCACAAACAGCTCTTTACTTGCTCCACTAAGAAACCTGTTATACTTTCTCTATATGCTATATTGTAGGCCTGTAATTCACAGGGACATTTTGGCTCATAAAAGGATTAAATTTGCTTTCACAGAGCTGACCAAAGAGATCACCTAGAGATGCTGTTGAGAGCTTTTCATATTAGAAAGAGCATGATCACACCTGCAAGCCTCCCACTACTTCATACTGGATTGGCAATTCATCTGCCCTCATTTTCAGAGGTGCTGAGCACCACCAATGTGCACTGTTACCTGAAATGCTCAGAATCTCCAGTGAGAATGAGTCAACCATTCCCAAAAAGTTTGATGTAACTGAGGATCTAACAATTCCAATGATTAGCAAAAAGGACAAACAAACTCCACGAAGTGTCTCCAATTGTATACCTGTCAATGTAATTGATTAGGCATTAACAGTTCACACAAGAAACAATTAAGACTTGCCACAAAAGTCTGCCAAACGTGACCTTTCAAGCGCGAGCGAGGAAAGGTTAATGACATTCCTAAGAACTGGAGCTGGCAGAATTAGTTGACGCCAGGATGGCAATGCCGTAAGACAGGGATACCGATTACTCTCTAAAGGTCAATGGTTCAGCACTGCAGTATGAGATACCACAGCACACAACAGAGGGGACTGGCACTGGAAAAGAAACAAGTAGAGTTCCATAGCTATTATCAGATGCTACACAGCAGAAGAGGAATCTCTAACAGGTGCTGCCAACTCAACAGGCTTAATTACCTTCTCTTGCTGAGCTTAAAATACAAGCACCAACTCTAGCTGTGCCTCCTTTTCCACTTCCCATCAGTTCCAATGCTTAAGTCAGCTCCTGAAATGCTACAGGCAAATGAACTGGAAGCTTTATATAGGTTAATGTTTCACCAGGCTTCAATTCCTGGACACATTTGGGAAGAATGATTCAGAGCAGAACTGGACAGGAGGGAGGTACATAAACATTACAGAATGGGATTTCACTGCATGACGGCTGTAGTTTCATGCAGCCCATGCTGTAATACTCTTGCAGGTATTTTTTGAATGAAGCAAAACCCATCACTTTAGACTGTTGAAAGAGAAAACCCATGGAACAGTATAACAAGTCAGGTTTTAATAGATTTATAAAATTCATATATACAAAACAGTAAACTAAGTCACCAAAGCTATAAAATATACTTTTTACACATCACAATATAATTTTATCTAGTACACAGTTTTCATAAATTGAAACTATTGCAGCAAGTAGCTGCTCCTATCATGGATGCTGTTTTGGTGCTAGAAAGACACTTATGTGAGCAGTCTGGAACTGTGCTTTTACTTAATGCATTTTTCACCTTCTTTTAGTTTGTCACTGTTTTTAAAAGTACTTTCCTGTGAACTGTTAGAAAATTAAGGCTAAACTCAGGCCTTTCTTGCCCAATGCAGTGAACTGGTTTAAAAAGAGAATGATATTGCATAGTATGTGTGTTAATGCATAGGCACCAGAGAGCAAGTAAATTGCAGAATAAAAGATAACATTAATTGGCTTTCTAGCTACATGACTGTGTCATGAGATAACTTTGCGTTTTGTCAGTTTGCTTTCATACATATTGATTCCATAAACAAGACAACTCATCACAAGAGCAATAAATACTAGCCATTTTGTTAAGTGGAGTCTCCAGAAATACTTCTTAACCTGTATCAGCAATTCAAACTCATTACACATTCCAGATAACAAAACCTGTTCACTGGAAGAGCACACATAATCCTAAAGAGTTAATGGCTTCAATGCAAATGGGAGTTTGAATATGTGTTTTCAAACCTAAGTCCACCACCCTGCTTTCCAAGTCTTGTGAGCTACCAAAAGATCATTTCTCTTCCACATCCCCTTTCTCTCTGCTACCTCCTCTCAGCCTTTGTGCCCAACTGCCTGCACACAAGCTCAGCACAAGAGATTGATGGAAAGTACCAGCAGAGAAGCAATGCTATTCAAAATCTGTTACTTCCCTCATAAGATGCTCTCTCACGTCCTACTTATCAAAAAGATTTGCTCTCCATCAGTTGTAGTTCTCATTCCAATAATGGAAACAATCTCTTACCTAGCCATTCTCCTGGAATACTTCTCATGCTCTGGTATCTTGAAAGTTGAAGTAGCTGTTAGAAAGGAGTAAGATGCACTGACTGGCCAGAGATCTGCAAACTGTATTTCAGTAGGAATTGAGTTTTGGCACCAGTTATGAACAGATGAAGAGAGATTCACAATGGAAGGGTGTGCAGCCGCAGTAGAGCCACAGCCTTGCCAGCCTGCTGCTGATAATTCACAGCCAATAGCTCTCTGGAGTCACTCAAAGCTTTTAGGGTCAATGCAGATGGCATTTCACTTCAATGAAGTCTCCAAACACCATCAGCTTTTGGGATCTGTTTAAAAAATAGCTCCCCTGTCCTGCTCCCTTCCAACATACTTTGGCTTTTTTACCAGAATACCCACCTTGGAAATCAGTGCTGCTCTATTTTTCTCTCTGGCTGTGAATACTTTCACATCAGACAGAAGATACGGCCTTCAGCCATATGCCAAGAGCTAGGTTGTGATACAGTTCATCAAGCCAGGCACAGAACCACTAGCACTGACAATCTAATACCTCCATACTTCCCACTCAATATAAAGCAAGCATATCAACACATAGACAAACTTCAACACTGCTTTCCAAATGCCATTATAGAAAGATAAAAAGAGTCAAGAATCAAGCTAAACTGTCCAACCACCAAGATAAGCAAAGAGATAGCATCAACCTGGGTAGCAGAGTGGCAGTTTCAGCTCCAAATATCCTGGCTTCACTCATTTCCATCTATGTAAAAAAGATTAGTGTTAAAACAAAGAAGTGCCCACTTCACAGCACAAAGCAGATATCACCCCAGCTAATTACAAAACAGGTAATATTAAAAAGCACTAGGTTTTGTACTGCCTTACCAATTACTTCCTCACTAGGCTAGACAGTCCTCATACAGAAGTGTGTGGAGTCAATGTTAATTCAGGCCAAGTCTTGCCCAGACCATGCCAGTCTTGCTGATTCACATTGGATGTTCCCTGGAAACCTGTTAAACACTCATTTACAAATGTAGGCACAGATGTTTGAGAGCTGCTACTGAAACGCCCTACCCACCACTTTCTGTGTTACAGAATTAATAGAGTGTACTGAGGTAAAGAGTTGGCAGTGCTATATTAAAACCCCTGACTACACCAAGGGATTTTGTACTAGAAAATGACAAATGAAAGAGGCTCCCACTAAACTTTGAAGGATCAATACAGTTCTCATCATGTGAGGTGAGCGTTTGGCTTACACGACAAGCTGCACTGGATGGAGTTATTGCATATCATGCTCATGTCCCAAGCTGGCAAGAATCAAGGTTATCTTTCAACCCAGTAAGTGCTCCTGCAAATCTGAGGACACAAAGCTAAGTCAAGTGTCAAAGCTTGAAAATCAGAGAGGCCTTTTACAGAAATCCTGTACTGCCACCCAGCAGAATGATTTTTCTTTTCCAGGAGAACTAAACAGGTACATCCATAGAAAAGACTCCAAAACATGGAGTTGATATCCACAAAGAGCCATCTAAAGGCAGCAAAGGGCTTGTTTTCTAAAATGGAATTCTGTGGAAGGTAGTTGCCTGTCACTAAAGAAAGCTGCTAGTTTCTTCAGTGGTTCAATGTCTGTTCTTCTATTTATTAACCCTACAATTCTTTGCAGATTAGAGTAACCAGGACTGGTTTTCACATCAAAACCTAATCTAGCTATCCTAGTGAAATTACATTTATGTCTGCAATGCCACATACAGATGAGCTCTTCCTACTCCATTTCACTACAGGCTTTTTGCCATTAGTTTCTCCACTCTCTCTGCTTGGCTGAGATTCAGTCTTTATTTGGCTCAGAAAGCCTGTGAACTGTCATCTTCAAGAGCTTCTTTATGCTCATAACACACTTAGTTCTAGGTTTTATACGGCATTACTTTGAAATACTAAATATATTTTTTAGGTTAATAAGTCAAATTATCTGCTAAATAACACCAATTCTTTCTATCAAACTGGAAGCATCTTCAGGTTTTGGAGTGGCCACTAACTTCTATTCCATAATCAATATTAATTCATTTTCAACATTAAGAGCTATTTAATTCCTTCAAAGTGACAACTGCCTATTGAATATGTCACTTGCAGAGAAATATTCTTCCTTTTTAATTCCAATTCACCATGTCACCTTGTAACGCCATCAAAGAATTGTTCAGAGAATGACAGCACTGCAATCTGAAGGAATGACTGACATCCTAAAGTCTGACATTAGCTTAAAGTCTGTTTCGAGGACAACAGATACAAAGTAGTGTTTGATAAATTACTCCCATTTAGTTTTTTCTACTTCAAACTGCAAGACTACAGAAGTCTCTCCTACAAGCACACATTGCAAGCACTTCCTCTCTTTGTCCCTGTGATAGATAACCCGCTTACAACACCACGTCACTGGACATTGACCTGCGTGTGACAGGAGGGACACCAAAAGGCTGCTCTTTAAAGTAGGTAGTAGCAGTTCAAGGTCTCTGTCTGATTATTCTCCTGCCTGTGACCCATTTCCTGACTAGCCAGATGAACAATAAGTCTATAAAGTTAAGAAGAAAAGATGTTCTCTCCAGCTGTGTTGACCTGCACAGTTCTTCAGGATGCCACTTATAATAAAGTTTGCTATTTGTCTCTTGTGAAAGGACTAAGTAACCAACCAAGCTTGCCTTGAGATGTTTGTATGACCTAACCTACTCAAGTTCTGCTGTAGTAATTAACTGGTTTACCATAACATTACTTTCTGGCTTTATTTGACTACAGCTTACCTTGAAAAAACCAAGCACAAAACCCCTCAGTAGTGGCAAGAAGCGGAGTGTATTTTGCAGAGAAAGATGCTATCAAAAAAAAACAAATCCTTTTTGCTCATCTGCCAGATCCTTTGCAAACTTGAGAAGTGCTTGACTTTTGCAAGAAGAGTTTCCTAATCTTGGGCTCCTGGTGTGAACCATCACTATCAAAGTCCAAGAGAACACAGAGCCTACAGAGCCAAACTACTGACTTTCATCTGCAGTCTACTACACCACGCTTAGGCCCATATAATCAATAGAAAGAAGAAAGGCAATAGTGGGCTTGAGGTGACTGAACTGGCTCCCTAAACCTCTGATTTAGTGTGCAAAACTGCTGTGCCATACAAAAAAAAAACCAAGCTTGAGAGCTCAGTATGAGATATCTCATGCTGTTTCTTTTCCAGGTGCAGATTTTAAGTTAAAATATAAGTTGCATTACTAGCTCTGTTCAGAGTTTAAATCCATAAGGTGACTAAGGATGAGCATCAAGAGAAAAACAGAACAGGAAGTTCTATGTTATGCCTCCCAGGTAAAACTACAGTAGATTCAGACACAAAACTGAGGTAATTCTTGAGAACAAAAAAGATGAAAGGGAATGTTTAACTCACTTGAGAAAACAAGCGTAATATTAACCCATCAACTCATGTAGAAAATGTAGTGAAAGAATAAAGCTCACAGCAAGCTAGGAAATAAAGTCAAGTCAACCTAGAAGTCAGGTCAGCCCACAACTGCCTTCTCTTTCCCAGTGAAGTGGAAGCTACTATGAAGAACTCCAAGAATATACGGAAGCTTTGAAAACAGCCTTAGTCTTCAGCTTAGAGAAACGAACCTTACATGAGGTCTGAATCTAAGTAAACTGGCTTGCTTCACTCTCTTTTGAAACATTTACCTTTTCAACTGTAGTTATCTTGAGTTTCCCCCATCTGAGTATTAGTGTCACATTAAAATCATTCCCCTCCAAGGTTAAAAATGAATAAATATTTAAAGACAGAGTTGGTCCTGGCAAAAATAAGACTTGACACAAGGAAGTTTATCCCTGTTTAAGATTGCTCAAACTTTAACCTGAACTTTTCTATCTGTAACTTTTTCAGTTGCTTCTTACCTCAATATTGTGCATGTTGCACAGCACTGAAATGGCCACATCTTTTCCACTCTGAAGCCTGAACAAAGCCAAGAGACTGCTACATTAGTAAACTACACAAAAATACTGATATGAACAGCTGCAAGCTTCAGGGGGGAAGAAAGATTCCAGATTTTATCCAGATTAACATGAAAGGATAACAGAACAGGACTTTTTTTGACATTTCCCATGGGATTACCATCTGAAGTAAAACGTCGCTTGTTTTGACATGCCACTGCAGGCTCAAAGGGGAGAAGAACTGCAGGGAATCTGCTTTTTATGGGTACAAACAGCCCTTCAGGTTTTCTTCTCAGATAAATACTGTGACAAAAATTGCACAGTAAACTGCTTGAAAATTACCTAAAGGATAGCACTACAGTGTTGATATGAAAGGCAGATCTTCAGTTTGTCAATGTTCCCCATTGTAGTAGAAAAGGTCAGATATGTCTGTACACAAAAAAAGGCACCTGACAGCTAGTTACACTGATTGAGTGTGCTAGGACAGTTCATATCAGTATTATCCATCACCTCTTGCAATTTGACACACAAACCATTGCCCAAAATGGGCAACACCAAACTCTACTGTACTCAGAATTACATGTGCATTACTATCGGCTAAAGATCCCATTAAGACACAGATTAAAGGCTAATTTTACAGCAAGGTCTTGCTGTCCAAACACATCAGTGCAGCTGTAAAACTGGGATCTCTAGAGTGTTCAGCCTTCCTATAAGGTCAGCTTTTGGGAACTAATCAAGCAGCTGCTGTATAACCAAAACCTTTGCTTAAGAGTTTAATCAGCTTTCAAACTTTTGAATATAGATAAAGCCCTCCTACACAAGATACCAAACCTTCACAAACACTGCCAACTATGGGTGCGAGAACAGTGTTCAGTTTCCATCACATCCATCTCACTTGAGCACCCAGTGGGCAGATACATGGTCAGGTGCTCTAGCACAGGCTGCTTCACCAAGGAATTCAGTTTGCCCATGATACAACACCCTTCACGCATAGTGCAAAATAAACCCTTCTCCATATCCTTAACTTCCCTCCCAATTTACTCCAATACCGATTTCCTTACATGGTTTCATACTTTTGCCTTAGGAGACTCACGCAAAATCTTCAGACAAGAGCTGCGTATCCACCTCAATAAGTGGATTTCCAGACCCTTGGCAAAGCTAACAGTTAAGAACAGAACTCCCATTAATGTTCTCCATGACAGCTGCCAATCTCATTACATTTACATTAGTTTGATTGAGTCAGCACCTCCAAACTACAAAAAAAAAAAAAGAAGGCAGTTTGTATGACTAGTGTCTCTGAAAAAGGAGCATACTCATTTAAAACGTGTCTTCCATACATGGTTTGTCAGAGATTTCTTTTTTTCTAAGAAGGCAGAAGGTGGTTGTGTTATTCAGCATTCCAAACTAGGTACAGAACCTACAACGGCCATGTTTCAGTAGTGTTTCTAGTCCAAATGATTCAGTAGCTAACATCAACATTTGACTCCTTCGGCCTATAGCCCCTCTGTTTGGACTGGCTAGTTTACAGCATTCCTGAGCCAAGTAATTAGCATGGGTCCTACACCACATGCAAGGGCCATAAAGAAAGGATAAAAACTTTGATCTAACCCTCTGGCAAACTTTAACAGAACACTGCCTGTTTTCCTTCACTGCAACATAATATCCTTCAGATTCTCTTGAAGGATTGTGTCCTTCACGGCATGAAACACAAAGCGGATGTTTTCAGTGTCTATGGCAGTGGTGAAGTGATGGAAGAGCGGCTTACTACGATTTCTTCTCTTCCTGTCAAAGCACTGCACCAGGTAACGTTGAACATCTTCTAGCCTGTGAGGGTCGCCTCTGAAGTCCGAGAAATACTTCTTAATGCTGACAGTCTTTACCTTCTCCACAAGAAGATCCATCTTGTTGAGGAATAGGATAATAGAAACATTAAAGAAAAGCTTGTTATTGACTATTGTCTCAAAGATATTCATGGATTCCACAAGTCTATTTGTGCGCCTGTCTTCCATGAGAACCTGATCGTATTCACTGGAGGAGACCATAAACAAAATTGAAGTTATTCCATCAAAGCACTGGAACCATTTCTGACGCTGAGATCTCTGTCCACCCACGTCCACCATCTTGAAAGGTATTTTCTTAATGATGAAATCATGCTCTACTATCCCTTTGGTGGCTTTTCTAGCCAGCAAAATATCTTGTTTACTGGGGAAATAGTTCTGTAAGAGAAAAAGAGAAGAGTGTCAAAAACCAGTCCTTCAAAAATGCTGGCTGTTGCCAGAATATTGAAACAAAAGGAACAATCAACAGGAGTCATGTTTTTATTAACAAGTGAAGAATGAATACTCAACTTTAAATAATGGACCATTGATCATTTATCTCAATGCATTTGTAGACAGCTACAGAAGATCCTGAGACATAAGAGAATAAAAATACAGGACCAATGCACTCATTCACACTTCTATCTTTCAAGCCTCCCATTTTCAGGCTGAAGTCTACTTTTTCACCATGAAATTCTTAGCTACAGCATAATCCCCATTAAGTAGTGTTCAGTAAAGCAGACCAAGTCAGCCCTGAAAGGATGATTTTTACAGTTCATTACTCTTACAAAGGAGATCTTGCAAGCTTTAGTGGAAACACTTCTTCCAGTTTCATGCTCTATGACCAGCAAATACAGCAACATGTTCTACCCCAGGCTGTGGCCCAGCCCACCACTGTAGAGAGATTTGTTCTTCATAAGCTTATCACTGTTTCTATTTAGGAAAGTCATGTCCCTTCTTCCTCCTCCAAGTCTCCTGGCAGATGTTTCCACTACAGAGTTGGAATCCTACAAGTGCTGGCCATTATTTTTATTTGGTGAAGTTTCATTGCGATACCTCAAGTAGCAGCATCCATCAGATCATCAGGAAAGGTGAACGAGACCCACAGGCTGTATAGACTGATAAAATACATGCACAAATACAACTTCCAGAAACAGTACTTGTTATTTGCCAAAAAAGATGAAGCAAATACTAAACTTCAATTTCATAAGGCTGGAATTTACTATTCCTAAAGAAAGAACACTGATATTATTTAATGCATTATTATAAAAACTTCCAAACATCAAGCCCTACTAATCATAGCACACCCAGGCTTCAAATATCTCTGAGCTCTTTTGGTTCAGAAAGAGAAGATATGACTTACCAGCTGACCGATTCGATCCAGGTTATCCAGGAAATATTTCACTGATTCACCCTGTTGAAAAAGAATGAGATGGGAACTAAGCTTTTTTTATAGGATAGCAAATCCAACTGAACTATAGCCTTTCACTTTCCAACACGCATGGAGGTCTAACAGAGCACCAGCACAAGTGGAAGCTTGGATAACTTCAGGAGCTGGAACCCCAGAAGGAGTACATAGCTTAATTCACATAAACTGCTGATAATGAAGTGGAGCTGTCAGAATATACTACCAACATGTAGGTAAGGTAGTATTTCTTTCAAAAGCAATTCCCTACAGGTTCTACAAGAATCAAGGTTGAATAGAGATCTCAATAAATGCTCAAATCTATCTAGTAAATCTTTACAATGCAAAGGAAGTGTTGCTGAAGTCTTTGGCACAAAGAATTACTTTTCTCCTTGTATGATGAATGCAGTTAATTGCCACCGGGTGGGCGTAAAAATGAAACACATTTGTAAGAAACCAATGCATTTTATTTGAAATTCAGAACCATGAACAAAAGCATATCCTAGACTGATTGGCATTTCTTTAGAAAAAAGAAATATTCAATTCACTGGCAATTTGTGAACATTTGAACTAGACTTGTCAAAAAAAGAAAAGAAAAAAGTCACATTATGAAGGGTTTACTCTTTTACAGATAGATTCCCTTTTAGGTTCATTCTAATAGTGATTTGTTCATCTTGTACAAAATCCTTTAGCAGTTATTTTGAGAAGAATATAGACAGTGTTTACAAAGAAATTTTGCTCTTATGTGAAAACACATGAAGGTCTTTTGCAGAGTATAGAGATTTTCTTTCAACAAGCCTGCCTATGTACCACATTCAAATCAAGTGCTACTTCATATTAGTGGATACAGGAAGACCTTCACATACTTTGCAGAAGTAACAAGATTGTTTCCACATAGATGCAGACTTTACTTCTGGGGTGAAATTATCTTTGTCAGAAGCCCATTCTCATTGAAACACTTCAAATGAAGATGAAAGTAAGAAAGTAGAAAAGTAGTACGAAAGTAAGAAGTTCAGTAAGAAAGTATTCTTTATTGTTTAAGGCACGTGTCTTACAGTTCTAGCCATGTTGTAAGAATGAGATAATGGAAAAATCCTGCTCCCTTTTAATCATTTTAGGCAGCAAACCACATTACATCATAGATCACGGCTACATTGATAATGACCCAACTGACAGTAGGTGCCCTCACCAAGTCACCAATTGAGAATGAGAACATTCTCAAAATACCATTTCAGATTCCAACAGGAATCTAAATTCTTCAGTCATCCATTCTCCTCTACTCCATTAGCAAAACAAATTTATTCCCTTCCAAGACAACTGCAAAGAGATGCCAGCACAACAGTTCACTTTGAAGAATCACACTGGCGACCACAGGATAGAGTGTACTCTACAAGTACATACTTTCAGCCTAAAGCATAGACAAAAAAAGACCTGTAGCTTATTATTTCGGAATATTTTAAACTAGAAGTGCTTTCTCACAAATGAGACATATTTGCAAAAACCTACCATGTATTACAAAAGATTTACCATGGATCACCAGCGGAAAAAAATTACTTTTTTGGGGGGAGGGGGAGTTTCCAAAGAACAATTGCTCTAAGAGCTTCCTTACAATCATGAATTTTCATAAGGTGAAAGTAATTTCCTGTATTTTTTGGCACTCTGTTGGATCAGTAGAGGTATCACAGACCGCATGAATAAGAAAAGTTTTTCCTGTACAGCATTAGTCATATTAGGAGATGTAAGAGCCCCTAAAAAAGGTCACTGAAACTAACTCCCTCCCATCTATTGTGCTTTGTCCTACACAGTGCTTTTAGATGTGTAACAAGGCTGCAAACTGGCTGTCTCTGATACAACTTGTTCCTATTTTCTACCCAGTTGCTTTAAGAGTCCCTGCCTTGTCCATATCCCCTCCCACACTGAACAGGAAACAGCTGTATGCATGTAAACTGCTGGGACACACAAGCAAGTTCACCTGATTTACAGCTTCTGCCTCCCCTATTTCCTGCACCACACATCAATCAGTTTAACATTTTGCACATTTATAAGAAAGTAAGAAAACAATCAAATGAAAGAAAAATGTGTTCATTTCTGCAGTGCTTTAGGGAAGCTGGACTTCCCTAGGTTCTTACAGAGCTCTTCATAACATCGTAATTAAGTCAAATAACTCATTCTGGGTAATCTTGAGGAGTAATTGCAACACACTTGGCTAACCCAGGTCAGGTTGCTGGAACAGGTGTGAACACCATATGCACACTCTGACAGATCTGAAGAAGTCTGAATAGTCTCTTCCAGCACAGAATTCAAAAGACATCCAGTACTTAAGTCAAAATACCAGTTTCCAGTCAAAACAACAAATCCCCAATGAGCTCCAGAGGGGTTGAAGTTAAGAAAGGCTCAAAACATTAAAGCACGCAAACCTGAAGGGAGAAGAAAATACCCTAAACAACCCCAAATCCACACCACACACTAAAACACCCTACTTTAAAGATGATTCCCTGATCAAGTCTTGTGTTATAGCTTATGGAATTGTGGGTTCAGCTCCTGCTCCAAGATTTCTCACATAACCTTGCCCTACAGCTTAGTCTGATTCACTGAAAGCTTGGTTAGTGCTGGGAAATCCATGGGGTATTTCAGTTCATGGAACAGGCCAGCACAGGACAACTGCAGACAGCACCAACTGACCTGATGAATAATTTGTAATGTATTTAAATGAGGAAAACATGGAAATGCCAAGTGCTAGGACTGCTTTGTATTAAGATTTTTAATCAGAACAATAGTATTAGCTGAATATTCCTTTATCTTCATTTTTTCCTTTGTCACAGTGGAAAAATAGCTCACAACATTAATTAGATCTAGAAAACAAATTTAGCTAGCTTTATAAAGCTGCACTTGAATGCAATTTTGAATTCAGTTGATAAATTATTTATACAAAGCTATCATGCTTTAGGTATTATACACACATAAAACCACACATGTGCATGCCTACATATATTAAAACACAGACTCAATGAATTTACGAATTGCTCATCAAGGTAGGGTTTCCATTCAAGGCAAATTAACATCAAAATAAAAAATGGATCAGCTTTTAACAGTTCTCCTGTTGAGCTATTTTTTTCTCTTGAAGACACAAACAAGCTGGTTTAGCTTTTTCAGTGCAAGTTAATAGTGTTTCTCCCAAGTCATCTAGCCATTCCACTGCATCCAAAACTCGGCTCAGCACTTCAAATGCTCTCCTTTTCCAGATCTCGGAGTTATTTCTGGTTTACTGGCATGAGTTCCTATAGAGGTGGCAGCCAATATTTGCAACTGACTCATTAGATACTAAATTGACAGACTGACTTCTATCACACTATTTTAACAGTTCTAGTGGAAAAAAAAAAAGAAGCTCTTTTGAACAGTGCAATCTATTTCAAACTATGTTTGCAAACAGCAAAATAGAAATGAAAGCCACCCAAATTATATTTCAATGCCTAAAGAAAATCACAGGGTGCTCACTTAAACAAGCAAAAAGGGTCCAGGTCAGATACATCATCCTTTACAGGCTGCTGTGTCATGAAAAACTGTGGCAGCTCAGGAAGCTTCCTCAGATCAATTACCTTCATTGAAGACTGTTGAGCTTCTGTCTTTTCAGATTTAAAAAGACCCAAATCTTCTGTTATTTCTCTGTTTGTAAGTACACTGTTTCCTTTTAAAAAATACTCATGAATAATATTATTAAAATCTGAAAAACATTATTTCATTGCAACCAGCACAGTGCTCAGTTATGAAGCAACAAAACATATAAGCACAGACATGCTTCACTGACATGTTTTTGTTTGTTTGTATTTTTGACTAAAAGCTTATTTCACACTTCAAAGCTCTAGCAAAGCCTGAGGTGACCATCTTCTATTTTGCTGCTGATACAAAAAGGCTAGCTATGTTTTTCATCCTCCTTGATAATAAATCACAATGTCAAAACCCTGTCTTTCACCCATGCCCTGTCTTTTCCGGGACAGTGGTGCGGGAGAGAAGAATGACCTCCAAGTTATGAATTTGACTCAAATCAGATCCTCCTTTTTAGTACACCAGAGCACAGTATAGACCATTAGTCTTTCTCAATGTCTTGCTCACCACACAAGAGTTACCACAAACACTTGGATGATTCACTCTCTCACTGCTAATCTCTTCTCCCTCCGCAATACATATCCTCTGAGTAACGGTTTTGCCAACTGGGACCAAGTGAAGGAATAAGGGATGCTGTTCCCATTGTTCAGTAGGATGAGTCATTGCACATCTGGGAACTGGGGGAATCAAGAAACACAAACAGAAGGCCTAAAATGAGCCCACAAGTTCCACAATGCAGCATCACAGTTGGATCTTTATTTAAATTAGCATTATTTTTTTCAACTGCCCTATCTGCAGTATAAAGCTTGGGGAAGCCAGAGAAAACAGAACAATTTGCTTAAAAATTCACTGGTGGAAGAGAAAGGGAGGAAAGGTAAAATATAAACATTCACTCTTGCTTCCTGAATTACTGTTGAAAGCTCTTTTTTTATATGCTAGATTATTCTGAACAGAGTTTTCCCAAGGGGAAAAGCCACACAATTGAGAAGGTTTTATTCTATATAGTTTGTACTATATGAATGTCATCCTAACATTAGCTCCAAATAAGTCACTATGAAAATAATTGAATTTAACATCTCTGCCCCTTTAGGCTAGGTTCATAGCCCATAAGAAATCTCCACACAGAAATATTGTAACTAATCTGGCAGCACTTCCTTTGCCATCAATAGTCTCACTGCAAAAAGCAAGCAGAAACCACTTGGGCAGAGATCCCAGAGTACTAATTCAATGAAAAATAAATGCACAACAATGTAGATTGCTTTAAAATACCCAGACACTCTGTAATAAGAAATGTTCTGCAAGGCTATATTTTAATCAACTTGCTGCTTTAACCCTCAGCGAGTTATCAGATCATAAACAGCAGTGAAACATCCTATTGTCCTGTTCCCTAAAATACAGACCCATTTCAAACTTTGCCTTCTCAAATGCGGTTCCGTCTACATTCTGCTCTGAACTGTGACTTGAAAGGGGACCCTATGTTCCAAATTGTCTTTTTTCCTTCCCTTGTCCCAAGGCCTTTTTGACATAATATTAATTTAGCCCTTCCTGATCATTCTGTCTCTAGCTGCTAAATTTAGAGTGCAGGATTTAAGGTAGACCTGTCAGTCTTTGCTTGTTTCAGATGATGAATTAAACCACACAGGATGGAAATGTCATACTTCAAGGAAGTGTCTAATAAAGATCTAACAAGATTCCCACAAATACAGCAAAACACAGGGAGAAATAGAAACTGTAACTGCCCAAAACTGCAGCTAAATCTGCAAGACGAAAGCAACAGTGACCCGAATAAAAGAACAGCACTGTTTGTATCCCACCCTCCATTCAGGAGATGTTAAACACTCAGCAGCAGGGCTGAGAAACACAGAGGAAACCCCAGAAAGGAGTTCAGGAATCTCCCAGCCTTCAACCTCTGATATCTTGGATACACAAACGGGATGGATTTAATGAAGCACTGACACACAATTTAATCCAAAGTTGGCCTTTATATAAGGTACTATCCCATCAGGGCTGCCAGAGACACATACTGACAGAATGCAACCCCAATGCTAACTTTCAGTACTAACATGCTAGTGAAATCTCTGGTTTTGAGATAATTCTTGAGACAAGACCTCATTTTTTCTGAGTTTTCTGGGACGCTGGTCAGCTGCTGAATATATGGGGTTTGAATGTTATCATTTCAGGTGTTTAATTAAAGGAAGCTATACAAAGCAGAGGCCCAAGGGAAAAGCAAAGTTATTAGCACAGAAGAATGGGCAAAATAACCCAGAGACTGGCAACTAAAGAAGTTATTGGCACAGAAGAATGGGCAAAATAACCCAGAGACTGGTAACTAAAAATGTTGGAGATTTCAGATCAGCCAAGTTTGTGGGTACTGAGATTAGAATCTGGAACCTCACCAGCACAGAGACACAGGAAACACTTTTATTCCTGAGACCTACTGGCCACAACAAGCAGGTTAACATCCTGCCACAATAATACAAATATCCCTTGAAAATTAGCACACAGACATGGCTCCAGGTTCTGCACCCTAGGTTTGTCCAAGGGGAGCAGTAGCCCTTTACAAACCCCAAATAGCCAGGGTTAAAGTTTTCATGAAACGACCTCCCCTTCCCAAACCGGCAGACTCCTCCAACAACTTACTTCTAAACCTGCACTTCTATTCAGCCTCACTGGTAACAGGATTTACTACAGCCAGAAGTGTGTCTCTTCTCTGTGACAGCTGATGAATTGAGTATTATTTTCCAAGGAGATAAACAAGTCTGTGCTGGTTAAGAATTCACTCAGAAGGATGCTGAAGTAACCTAAATCGCCCTGAAATGCTTATGCCCATTCTACTCCAGTATTCTGTTCTATAGATATTCTATATCCTGACTGGGCACTGAGATTTACTGACAAGAAACAAACATTAATTCTTCATTCAATCACAAGTTCCAAGGCAGAGACCAGCTACTCCTACATATTTAAGCCATACAAAATTCTATCCAATCTCTCTAATACTGTTTAACTTCCTCCTTAACAACAGACTGAGCTACTGGCTCCCATCCAGCAACTCCACTGTTTATCCAAGTTGCTGCTATCTGTACCCTACAAACAAAAAAGTACCATTTGATTCCAAGCTTCTTCTAAAAACTACTTCTTTCTATTGCCTAGTCATGCGGTACAGGGATCAGAAAAAAGTTAGAAAAATCATTTTTTATTAGCTCAGGAAAAGCAGGCAATGCCAAACTCAGTTTGTCCAAGTCCGGATGGTTTTCTATAAGCTCATCCTTCATGCACACAGGCCAAGCTGTATGCTTTACAACATATGGATAAAAAACTGTGTGCTAAATTAATTATCCCCTATAAAGTCCAGGCTAATCTGAGCTCCCACATCAGTGATAAGACTTATGGATCCCTGTGACAGAATGAAATTCTAGCCTTTCAGCTAAGAAACACTCAACAGGAGCAGAGCTGCTGTGGAGAAGGGTAACTCCTACATGCCCTAGCTATTCCCAGCAATTACATACAGCAACTTTCTGAAAGTGCTGCAAGGAAAAGGAATGTAACATTTCTTCCCCGAAATTCTGGGTGCTTTTACATCAAGAGGATGAAGAGAAATTACTCTTGATACTATGTTAACAGTTCTGTCCATTTGTGTCAAATATGCAGAAGTGCCTCAAGGAGAAAAGGAATTTTCTGTTAATAGACTAGGGCAGGCTCATCCTACACTGCAAGCTTCAAGAAACATTAACAAAAATCCCCATTGTTTTGGTTTTACTCCTACTTACTGTCTCTTCATCACTGCTATTTCTGCTTCACAGATTTGCAATGACTAGAAGGAAAAGCAGGTGCAAGCAGCAAAGAAAACAGCATAGGCCACAAACAAAAATATGCACAGTGCAATAGAGGAGGGTTAAGTGATCGCCTTTATTTTTAATTCTGGAAAAATCCTTAACCAGACTTGCATATTATCCACAGTGATTTAATGTTTCTCAGCCTTCACTGACTAGCAGCTAGCAAGCTTCAAGGATTAGATGCAATGGGATATATACCCAATTCATGTGGAAGAATCTTGGTTACATTTAAGCAGTAAAAAACTCTGATAACTGTATGCACCATCAGCGGCGTGCTCAGATCACACACACTCATCCTGGCAAGAGTGCACGACAGACATAGTCATAAGCATTCCATGAAAGGATTCCTTCCTGTTTCCCTGCCAACTGTCTAAGCGAATGCATTGTCTAAAATAGCTGCCAGAATCCTTTCATCTCAAACACCGGAGGTTCTTCGAGAAGCTGAACTAATGCACGCCAACTCAACTTCTCATTCCAAGCACAGCCTGCTACAATGCACAAGAGAAGGCAAGTGAAAGCAGCAATCTGCCACAGTGAGAAGAAAGTCCCGAGCTGTAAATGGAAAGATGGATCCAAGATTCTGGCCAGTCACTAGCAAATTATCCCATTTATTCTCAGTGGGCAGCTGCCATTCAAAAATGGGCATTTCCAACTAACACATCAGAATTTAGAAGCAACTGAATATTTTTACAAAGCACCAGGAACGGTGCACAATCATGTTATTATGCCATCCTAGTCTCCTTTGTTTTCAGCAGCTCAGTATGCAAACCTGAAACTCCCTTTGTTTATAGAAGACATCTGCAGAACAAGAACAGACATTGGCCAAAAAAAAATTACCTTATGAATTAAACTAGTCAGCAGTGCTGATTATCTGATCAAGACTAAATCACAAGTTTACCACTGCATTTCCCTTTCAAATCTTATCAGATCAAGGGATAGGAAATAAATATCTTAGATCTCGTGGGCTGAACAAACAGCTAACACCAGCCATGAGAGAATGTTGAGCTTGGACTTTTCCACGGCAGGTGGCCAGCTGGAAAGCTGAGCAACTTGAATGCATTTACAACAGACATAACCTTGAGTACCTCAGCAAACAATGTTTCCTATTCCACTTCTACACCAAAGCAGTTGTTGCTAAGTGCCCTAATGCTACACTTGCTGTGGAAACAACAGATTTGTCTATGTTTATTGTTAAAAGGTGGCTATAAGAACTGGAAGGTGTTATTTATGCCTTACATTTGTTTTTAAAAAGATTGTCTCATTTTGTATGTATACAACCAAGATACCTTTGGATGTGATGTAGACCAAAATGGTGGTCTTTCAAGATTCAGAAACTGTTCCGTACGTGAAAGTCAGGGTTTATGCAGAAATCAGACCAAGATCAAATGCAAAGTAAGTCTCAGATGAACTCAGGTGTGTTATTTAACAATTTGATTCTGGATAAATCCAAATGTGCATGCAGTAGAGAGCAGAAAAGTGAAACTCCTCCTTTCTCACATTACTCAAGCTTCACACCTCAGCATCCCTCAAGCCAGTTTCCATGTCTAATCTTCAAAAATCATTTGCCCTAGAAACAAAACTCCATTTTCAGTAATAGCTTGGTATTTGCTACTTTTAAAAGGTTGACAACTTTGAACTCCCAAGTGCACTCTTTTTGCCAGCTGTTACTATATGACTCCTCAAATCCCCCCTATTGCATAATGTATATACCTTGTTCTCAGCACTGAAAAGTTACTCAGTATCGCATGTTCACCCACTTAACACCATCATTGGCATTGCCTTCTATGAAGTCTGACCTTTACATGCACCTGTAAATCACTAGTGATCAAGCTGCCTCATGGCATACGCTAAGAATGAGTATTTCTTTAATTCACAGCTGTACTTTGGGGCTGTGAGAGAGGGTTTCACCCAAACAACTGCCCTACCTATAAACCCCATTTCTCCTGTTCCAGTGACAATACTGCACATTGAGTCCAGATCAATGATAGTGAATCTCAAGCCACCTTTGGTGATCTGAAGCAAACTTCAGCTTCCATTGATGATCAAGTTGTTTGTGACCTGATCCAGTCATTATCTCAGAACATTTATTTATTCACGCCCAATCACAATGATCAATTAATCCAAGTATCTTCTCCCTCAGTGAAGACTGTTTCAGCATGAGGACAGGGAGAGCTCTTTCAAGTTCGCGCTTAAGCCTTTGCCCTATTAATGTTTTAGTATGAAGATTTAGTAACATAATCTTTTTGTATCATTTCAGAGTTCTCTTTCGAAGCTTCCAGGATTGCTTTTCCCACATTTTTCACTTCATTCTACCACACGACTCACATCATTACTTTCACTTATGAAACCAAAACTAGAATAGACTTACCTAAGCTGAAGAGCAAAACTCTTTAGATACTAGTTAACTAAAGGATTAAGCATCCCTGAGAAAAGACTCACAAGGTGAGATGGGGTTGGTAGCTGCATGAACAACAACTTAACTAATGTGCAACACCACCCTGGTTTTATGTGCACTTAAGCCAAATCCTTTGACACAGTCTTCAATTACTACAAAGTCTTGAAGCTGAGGCTTATTAGAAATGACCATGGAAGAAAAGAAGCCCACAAATAATTTAAGCCTTGCACCAAATGCAAAACTTTATTTTGATTCACCCTCATGTGCATATGATTTAAACAAATTAAGCACTGAGCATCTGAAAACAAATCTAATGATGAAATAAACAATCTGAAATAAGTGACTTAGTTCCCATCCTTAAGGCCTCATCTACAAGTGTAAATTACTCAAGTCACAGTGGAAAATGAAGCGGATTTAACAAACTTCAAGCTGTTAAGCAGGCTAGCCTATTAAAAAAATGTCCTAATTAAACCCAGTCACATCCTACTGACTGCAGAGGTGGAAACAGCCCAGCCACGCAGATGGCCATCTGAAGTTCTTGCAACCCAGAATGCATGTGCTGGACTGGGAGAAAGAAGACAGAAAGAGAGGATATAGTAGGTGGTTCTTTTGCCTCCTACGCACATCTATCATCATTACCGATTCAGTACCGTACTTTGACCAGACTGAAACCCGATGGAACAAAGTCTTAAATACATAAAATTTGGAGATGGAATTACATGGGAAAGAGTTCCATCAATAAACCACTATTTTTTCTTTTCATTGTGAGATTTTACCGAGTTTTCCAAAGTAGAATTGAGTAAGTATCAAGGAAAGCAACTCAAATTAAGAGGCTTTGGGGGTGGGGTAGAGAGCAGACCTTCTAAGGACAAACACCAACAGTTTGTTCAGGAGTAAAGCCAAGTGAGGCACAAGTCTGCCACAGTCTGAACTGCAGGAATCTGTTTTGTATACAGAGGAGACATTTGAAAGGTGTCAGTAAATTACTTCTCAGGGCAACATGTTTTCCACTTTCTCAAACAGAAAATCTTGCATGATGTTTCCATGAAGTTTTCCTCCCCTCCCCAAAATCCTAAGTCAGTAATAGAGCAATATAGGTTTACTCTACAGAGCTGCTTTAAGTATAGCTGAAAACTAATGAGAAGGTGGAGACCGAGCTGCCTTCTGCCTTTGCAATAGAAAGCCTTCTCAGCTAAGGCAGGTTTAGAAAAAGGAGAAGCAGAGCACTGAGCTAACTTTGCTCTCCTCCTTTGAGTAAACAAATTCATAGCTCTGCCCATTTCATTAGGGTTCAATTATCAGCTGGTTGGTTTGTGGCAGGACACAACTTCAAGAGATTTTCTGGAATAGTATCAAGTTCAGATGCATCCTTACATCATCTCGTCTATGAAGATCTCTACTGTTGCACAGCTATTATTTCACATACTCAATAGTCACTGTGTTTCCTCCCTCCCTCTGCTCACTCCTCCTCCACACTCAAGACTTAGGAAATGGAACCTTGACTTTGAATGGCGTATGCAAACACTTCAGATACTCCAGTAACTTAGAACATTTAAAAAGCTAAACAGCATCCTCAAGGTACTAGCATCTTATCTTAGAATCAGGAAAGATTTACAGAGTAAAGGAAGCACTGCTTGGATGAAGGATCAGCAAGATAAAAACACTGCCACATTCCTTGGCAAGCACCAGGATAAGGTGATGTGATGCCAACAGCTTGCTCCCTCACCAACACCACAGCATGTCACCAGTTCTCTGCACTTACAATCAGTCATAGGGCTGGACTCTGCCTCAGATGAGCTTCCCAAATTACAGCAGACCTTCCAAAAAAGAGTTGTGCCAACATAAGCAAGAGCACAGTGCAAATCAGAACTTCCTAAGCCCTCATTTCCTATTGCTCATGGCGATTACTCTACCACAGGACTACAGCCCAAGTTAAGCTCTATCCTTGAGTGACATATTGAATAAAGTGAAGTTTTAAGGCAGAGCAGGTTTGTTAAGGAGACAGCAGGAAAAAGAGAATAGGAAAAAAGTACATTAAAAAAAAACTATAATCTTTTCACAAAGTCTTTAAAAAGGATCAAGATTTGGATAGCTAGCAAGAATACGACACAGCAAACTGAGCAAATTATCACTACCCAAGCAACCTACCTGACTTCCCTGTTCAGCTTTCTGTCAGGTCCTGTCTTTAAAAGAATGCAGGCTGATTAAATGTAATTCACTCTCAGCATGACAAGTTAATAACAACGTAAGTATCTGTTCTCTTAAGTATAAACCCCAGAAGACGTGCCACTAGGACTTCCCACAAAAAAACAGACCTCGTTTCAAGTTTTTGCTCATCTGTGCTTGTTACTTGTTCTTAATCCTACATAGTTTACTATGACCTAGGATATTCAGAAAAGCCTGAAACCATTCACTGCACATTATCCTATTAAATTCAGTGGCCTCTTTGAAAAATCCAAGCCTTAACCTCTTCCTGGAGCAAGACGCTTGAGAACACTCTTGCTCCCTGTCCCAATTCTAAGTGGAGCTGACAAGGCCCAGTACCAATACGAAAGAAAGCTGAATTACTACGAAGAACATACAAATGAGGCACAAAAGGCTGAACTGTAAAACTGGAGCTTTCTGAAATGCATCATAACCACTGTTCTTCCTAACAGAGTGAGACATGTCAGGGAGACAGGCTCGACAAAACCATTCACCTCTTCTTTTGCGGTGCCTGTGGGGTTATTTCTGCCTCATTTCCTAAAACCAGTCATAGGGTCAGAAAACTGCTAATACAGCACAAAGCAAGCAGCAGACACTCTTTTCTTTTACACAGCTAAGCCAGTCCTTACTGGATCTTCAGGTAGTGCCCGTAGCTTTAATACGCCAAAAACTCTGAAAACCCATACCATGGGAACACAAATACAACAGTCTCCATTTCAGCAATATCTTTTGAGATTAAAGGATTGAAACCAGTTTGACAAGTGGAGCCCTTTCACTAGAAACAATATTCTTCATTGTTTTTAAGATAGATAAATATTAACATATATGTCTCTGCATAATGTGGGTACTTTGCTGTAACTAGAATAAAAGTTGCCTTCATGCTACCATGGTTTTAATCTTCTCATATGCTCATTACTCCATATATGAGCTTTCTCCTGCTTCCACCAAATTTCAGTAGGAATTCTTTATTAAACTCCCTTGGTCATACAGACAGCACACCTTAAAATGTACTTAACTCACTTGGATATCTGGAATACATTCTTATTACTGGGAATCTCTATAGAGATATTAGTTGCAGATTTTGAAGACTCTTGAATTATGGAGAACCTTTAGAAACTTTCTGAACACGACATGAAACAGCATAATCAAAAGCTAAAGGCTCAGTGGGTTGGATTTGTCTCTGCCCAGAACTTTCCTGCACACTAGAAAAGGATAAAGAGATTACTCCAGTGGTTTTTAGCTGTAGTTGGGTACTGGCTCAGACAGCCTGAACTGAAAGTTTCCTTCCTTGTTTCTCACAGCATGTGCCAGCATTTCTTGATGGGAATGCAAAGATTAATTACAGCTGTACTTGCTCTGAACAAATCCTTATATTCAATACAGTCCTGCAAGATTTAGAGTAGCGCTAATTAGAGCTTAGAACAACAATTCTGCAAAGACAGACACACTGAGTATTTCTTCTAATTATTTTATGCATAATAAAATCAAAGCCTCTTTCCAGAAGCAGGGTAGCATTTATTCTCAAGAGTTGGGAGCCAAAAGGACTTTTCCAGTCTAAACCCATTAGATTTCGTGTTTCAGTGCTATTGCTGAAAGTAAGACGTCAACCTATAACTGCTACCACACGCACAGAGAGCCAAGGACGAGTACAGTATTTATTGTGCAAACCTTTTGGGGCACCCAGACAGTTCTCTAATGGGCTCAATTACAAGAGGTAAAGACAAAACAAGTTTGTTCTTAATAAAACACACATGAGTAAAAAGAAATCTTACAACTAGAAAAAATGGCAGTCATTAGGCAACATGCAATTTCTCATAATGAATTTTCAACATGGGAGCTGTATCTGTGAAGTTGTTTCTCTCATTCACCTTAACCACACCAAAAATACAGACAAGATTTATTGGCATCTGAAGGCCAAAAGCAAAATCTCTTACAGGCAGCCTTACATAGTACCATAAAAATACAAGGCTTTTTAATCTACCTCCAAGAAACTAAAAGTTAAAAAGTAGGACCACACAAAGTCTGAATTTCAGCCTTTTGGTATCCATTGACAGCAGGGCATTAATGAAGGGCATTGATGTACTGTACATTTTAAAGACTTTTGAATTGATTTTGCCTTAAGTTTTTGATCTTTAAATATAGAAAACCAGGAAAAATTGTAGAGTGCCAGGAATCCACTACACAGAGCACTAGAATAGCCAGTAGCACAGCTCTCTTTATCCAGCATCTGTCTCAGTTCCCATATGGTAGCCATATCAATTTCTTGTTATCCACTTATTTATTATGTATGATCTGCTCGTTACTTTCCAACTTATCCTCCCAATTCCATGCAGGCTACATTTCATCCAGCTGTTGCTTTTTGTCATAACCTAAAGCCAGGAGCAATTCATGGCAAGAATCCTTTTATTTTTCCACAGAGCATTTAGTACTGAGAGCTTTAATGCCTGGTTAAGACTTCAGGTAGGTACTGTTACAATTTGCTGCTCTCAAACACTTTCCCATTTGTACTGTTCTGAAAAGGTCATAATTCACGACCTTTCTGGTTCTTGTTATTTCTCTCCAAAACGAGAAAGTATTTCAGAACAGCTAATAACTGATTTACCCATCACACAGCTTTCTATAGATGGTTCTATTTGACAGAATGGCTTCTGTCATTGAGAACAGATATTGCACAAGCAGATTTTGCTGGAGTTCAAAATGATTTTTAGTGTAAAATGATTAATGACCTCTAATTCTCTAAATGGTTTTGAATCCAGCCTACTTTAAATGCATGTTCTTCTCAGCTCTTGGTCAGTGGCACTTAAAGCAAGACTGAGATGAGCAAGTGAAGCATTCCTTGCTGTAGGTGACAGACAAGGTGTTATGAAGGCATCCTCAACTCTGCCTCCTGCTCCAGCTTAGTCCTGAATGTGAACCTCAGTGGCTGTCAAGACACACCAGTGCTGGTACAGCCAAATGCTGCTCAAGAAGTTCCTCCGGTGGCAGCAGGCCCATCAACCTATCTTGTGTAAGCATTTATTTTTGGAATACTGCAAATACGAGACTGTGCATTTAACTTCTATAGATGCAAACTGACAAACTACATGGCATTAGCCAATACCCACAGAATTTTGCGCAAAGATTTCCAGCTGCATTTTGCTTTATGTTACCTTCTCGATTTTTAATAAAGACCAAACTGTAACTCAACAGCTCTCACCTCTTGAACAAAATGCCACTTTTGTTTGGGAGTTCTTACTTGAGACTTTGATCTGAAAAAAATTTTCCTACTTGGTCTTAGAGACAGGATTAGAAGCCAGGGACTCCAGCTGCTAATTCTCCCTACTACACACCAAACAGAATGCTTTGCAGTAGTGTACTTACACAAGCAATTAACTTCTGTTGCTGTACAAAGACGAGTCAAACCCCATAACTTAACCATCAACTTTTGAGGTCTCAGTATTAGAGGGCAGAACTAGAACTAAGAACATGAATCTGTCACTTGATTGCCACAATACTACCATAAAACTTTGCTTATATCTTTAACTGAAGAGATACATCTCCATAACTCAACCTGTTGTATGAGTCCTAAGCACAATATTATTTAAGCTGCACAGCTGAAGTCTGCAAGTTAATGACCTTTTAAGTTAATATTTTAGTTTTCTGGGTCAGAGTGGTATGTCCCATCCAGATAAGAAAATCTACATAATTTAGAATCGCAGAATAGTATAGCTTGGAAGGGACCTTCAAAGGTCATCTAGTCCACACCCTCTCAATCCATTCTCTGCCCAGCCTGCATTTGTGCTTGGGATTATCCAGACCTAGGTGCAGGATCCTTAACTTGGCCTTGCTGAACATCATGAGCTCAAGCACAGCCCACTCCTGCAGACTTCATTTAACACACCACTTCAGAAGTCACCTACTTCTCGTGTCAAATTAGTACTCTGCTGCCCAACATTTCAACTCGCTTGCCTGCAAGAAGCAGCCAAATCCTGCCACATAACCTCCATATGCTATAGTAGCTAGTATACAGCAGAACTCCTGATCATCTTGCATTACTGCCATACCTAGTATTTCTGTACCAAAGTAAAGACATTTAAGCAACAGTTTACCCACTCTGAATCATGAATTAGTGTGCTCCACCTCCATACTGCCCATATATACAGCTAGCTCTCTATGAGGCCTTGAAGTCATCAACTCCTTGCATATGGACAATGCAACAACAAAGCTACGGTAACACAAGGAGAAGGCTGTTCAGTATGAAACACTTCCAGCATACTATCGATTATGGCAGGTATAATTTAACCACTTCAGTTTATTTCAAATGTCTGCTTCGAGGAAAAAAAAAGACAGTTAATTCACAGGGGAATGATTCGTGTTCTGTTACAAATACCTCCAAACCCCCACACCTCAAAACACTCAGAGAACAGTGAATCAATATAAAAGGAAGGCTCTTTAAAACATTTTCCAGAGTCTTCCCACATCCAAGGCTTTAGAGACTCTTAGTATTTGAAGTATTAGTAGAAGTGTTCGTACAATTCCCTGTGCGCAGATCTAAAAATAGCTATGGACACAGTAGTAAGTTGTGGTCTATATTTGTGAACCCCTTATTCCCTCTCAGGAACCTACTTTCCATTAGCACTGAGATTTCATTTCTTTTTTTTTTTTCTTTTTTTTTTTAAGAAGGAGTTATTAAAACATTAGAAATTATTTCAACAGTGCAGTGAACATCAACAATAACATCAATATTACATTTAAATTGATACTCTAGTGATGGACTATGAATACATACTGTGTATTAAGAATAACTGCATTAAAACAGATGCCTTTTGCAGCCTCCTTGCACAGCCATGCTCTCTTCTGTATCTAGAAGGGTGGCATCTGTAAGCACAAGTCAGAAGCCAGTGTGGCTGCAGGTGAATAACTCAGTGCAGTTGCCTTGACAGCAAATAAGCTTCGGAGTTCAGAGTAAATAGCCCCATCAATGCTGAAGAGATAAGAACATGATCTGTTCCAAAGGAGAAGTTCAGGAGCTCTTGAAATACATAGTTACAGGCTAGGAAGACTTGGTGTCTTGAAGGGAAGCAGTAAGAATCATTCAAAGAAGATACTGCTTTGACTAAGGGTAGTTAGGATGGAGATATAGAAACAAAGCCAAAAAAAAATGTGCATGTTTAAAAAAGCTGATAAAAAAATGCTAGTTTTGTTTTAAGAACTGATGAAGCCAGATGACAGCCTCTGCAGATCAACATGTTGTTAAGCTGGCACACAATATGATTCTGTTCCAACCTTGACAAAAATATAATTTCCTTGCCTATTTGTCCCATTCTTAACCACAACGACACAAAATGCGCTAAGTTGTAAGAAGTCAAGACAGTAGCTAACCTCACTTCAGATCTTGTTTGTTCTGAACACATTAAAACCAAAGTAAACGGCTTCTCACATTCTCCCACTAGAGACCTGGGAGGAAGAACAAAAGTCAAAACAGAAACCACTTGATCAAAGCAATTCCTACCTTGGCCTCAATGTGTTTATGGCACAAAAGAAAACAACATTTACCGGTGCAAAAAAAACTTGCAGATACATGCACCTGAACTCCCAAATATACCCAAACACTTGTTACAAGGATCAAACTGAAGAAGCTTCCACCCTTTCAGCCAAATGATCACTGAAATCCCAGGTTCCTCTCTCCAGGAAGCCATTCAAAATAGAATCTGTCTCCACCTGCTGGTAATGGAGAATTAGTATCCAGTTGCCCAAACTACCACGGGCAACCTTCAAGAGAACAAATGTTAGACGACATTTTGCAACACGTGATGAATGTATTCATTTCTAACATGCAGACAGAAAACGGGGTAGGATAATGAGGGCAATGGAGAAGACAGAAGAATCACATAATGATTACAAAGGAATTCCTATTCTAGTAGTTAAAAAATGAGGACGGAGACGTGACAATGTAACCAAGCATACAATGAAGCTTTTGTCCCCAGACTACTTGGCTTGCATACAAGGAACAGAAGAACTTGGGTCGGTGGGGACAAGCTGGGGCAGGGGAAGAGCGAGAGGCTGATGTTTGTGAAAAGAAAGTGAAATTGGTCTGCTTTAAGAAAGACTGAAGAAAGGCAGCAAAAAAGCACCCTGCTATTGTAGAATCCACCCACTCGCTTCTGAAATGCTCAAAGACCCAGACAGGCATTTACAAACAGCGCTTCTAGGCACTGAATGTGAAGCAGAAAACACTCAAACGCCCAGAGGCAGCTTCTGTAGACCCAGAGAAGCAGCTTTCAAATTATATAGGAGTTATGGTCAGAGCCATTTTCTTTCAACTGTTTTGCTACTGATGAGTCAGCCATTAAGCTCAGTGGGACAGACCATAGGAAGACACCTGTACGCTGTGATTTTCAGCTCTAGTTCACCAGCCAACATATGTTCTACTTTGTATTTTTAACCAAAGTCACACAACTTCCTGGAGAAAAATAATAGTTCAAAAGCAGACTAACATGTCCTATTGCTTAGAAGCTAAAATAATAACAATAATAGAAAAAGGAGCTGGTGTTCAGTTGACTGCAAGACCAGGGTGAAGAAAATGCAAGTGCTGAGCAGGGTTATTACTTCAAGCATTGTTGAGAGGCATTCAGAAAGATGATAGTAAAGCAAAGCTTCAAAATCTTAGTGATGATTTAAAAATTATTCTAACCATAATAAATGCAGTTCAAATAAAGTACATTCAATACAATAGCTCATTTATACTCAGTGAGAAAGGGAGTGCTGATGCAGAGGTTTTCTTTACCCTTAGTTAAAATCAGTTCAGAAAAGATTTATTTTCTCGGAGTGCACTATATCTGGCTTCTATTTATTTACATGAGTCTATATCCAGCGAGGGTTTAAACTAAATGAAGGCATGGGTTTATACATAGTATATATAATTATAAATAAGGCATTTCCTTAAACCACCTGCTTTCTTTAAGAACTTACACAGTTTTAAACTTATTTTGTTAAAAGGGACTGTACTGTTGCTAATCCCCATGTACTCCAGGAATTAGACTTCTGCTGAACCTAGAAGCAAGGCATGGAAACTTGTTCAAGCTATGAAGGTGTTAGTCATTCTTTTAGCAATCAATCCAGAAGTAGCATTTGCATCCTTGAGAATAATATATACATTTAAAATAGTTATCTGCAGTAAGTGCTTTTTATTTACAACTCAGGTATTTTATAATCTATTGGTGATGCAGCTTGCACAGTAAAACAGCAGCACCCAAGATCTTCAACTTTAGTGCCACAGATGCATGCAGCAGGTCTGAGTTACACAGTGGTTCAGTAACACACCGTATCTTCGCACTACTGACAGCCCTTCTGGTGCCACCAAGCTGTTCCAGTAACATTAAAGAGGTTATATGAATGCCATTCAAAAAGATGCACGAGAGAACCATACCATGGTGTTGAAGATGACAGCATATTAAATGATCACTTGCATGCATGTATGCTTTGGTTTTGTGGGCCTTTTTTATTTTTTGGAATTTCCTGTTTAATCCTCAAAGCCAGAGAATGCAGAGGTAGGCCTACTAGTCTTGGAATGTTATTTATTCAACAAACTGGACTTCTTTTTTTCCAGTTTGATGCAATTTTATTGCTAACACGTACAGGAACGAACCCCTCACATGATCCCCATCTGAGCCTCCTCCTAAAAACAAAACCCATGCTTGATCATAGCATTTCCCTGAAAAAAAAGTAACTCTTAACAGGCTGCCGGTGTAATTATTCCTTACTGTACTGGATTCTCTTGGTAATTGTCTCATGTTAAATTCAAGTTCCCTGTGGCACGAACCATCTTTTTATTCCACATTTGAACAGTGCTTAGAACAGCAAAGACTTAGTCTGTGTCTACAGATGCTAGGAATTATGGAACAATTAATCTGTCTTCTCTCCCCCCTGCACATCCTTCCCCACATCCCCAGCACTGTAGCATGGAAATTGCTACATTTTTAGCCTGAGGAAATGAGGTTTAAACAATCATCCTGTAACAGCTTTACCTAGCCTTTATTTTTCAGTCATTTAGCAGTCTCATTGATATTTCAGTGACTGATTTCAAAGGTACTGAACAAGATGACTCAAGCATATATTAGCTGAGACAGAGGAGTAGCTAAGGGCTGCAATGTAAATTTAACTATAGTACTAGACACTAGAGAACTCGCAGAGAGGAGCAGCATGAGGAAACAAACATGTCACTACTGAAACTCTCTAGCTTTCCTTTAGCTATATCAAGTTCCTTCTTCAGGGTTTAAGGGAGACTATACAAGGCCATACTTCTATCCTCTACCTAGCTCCTCTAATTAAGCATTGTTAACATATCCAGGCATGAAGAATTTCAACTGTAACTGTTTCTCTTTAATTAAAAAGGAAGAAAAAAAAAAAAAAAAAGAAAAGAAAAACAAAGCTGAATGCAGTTTGGGGCAAACCACCCAAAATAGACTTCTATCTGCACATCAATATGTTAAAATCAAAGATTCACTAGAACAATAAGTATGTCATCAACATGTAATTTTCCAAGAGCTAGTGACTATGGTACTAGGTTGCATGGATCACTATCGTGTTTCACTGAAAAAAAAAAAAATAAAAGGAAAAAACCCAAAAGCATCTCAATCTTGTACATAGGAAGAGAAAGAATAGGTTATTAACAGCTGTCAGAAGCATATGCCATACAAGAAGTGCAGCTATTTTGGCACAAGAGCATGAAAACCTAACAACGAGAAAACAAGGAAGATAGCACATTTTTATGCTCACTGTCATCTTTCAGTGCTTATCCAAGTTTCACTTGCAGACGTCAGGATGAAAAGAAACAGCCAAATAGCAGCAGCCAGAATGGGTGCTGCATTCACTTCAAAAAGATCTGCATGCAGGAATAGTTTGCCAGTATCAATATAGTGCAAGCTGGCAGGACTGGAAAGTTACAAATTAAGTGTGCCTTCATCAGTGACCTACTATGAACAGACCTACTGAGCTCCTAAAATATTTTTAGTTCAACCAATTCCTGCCTTTTTTGGTTCCTCTTGCTCTTCCAGTTTATCCAGTCATGTGCGCTTTTCCACTCCCTCTTTACTGCCATGTAGTTTTTCAAGTTTGGCTCCAATTACCACTTGTTTCTCTGCTGAAGTGCTCAGATTTACAGCATTATTACAAATAGCTTGTCTGATGCCTAAATCTTGCATGTAGTATGCAATCTTTCAACTGAAGAGAGATGCATGAGGCAGGGAACTTTTTCCTTACCACCATGAAGACAGACATACTCACCAGCTGATACTCGCTCCGACGGCTGAAGGCTTCCTTGATTCCCGAATCCCTCCACAGTGCGCCCAGTGCAGGTACATACAGCTGAAAGGTAGCAGGCTCTATGGTCATTCCAGCTTTGTTTTCAAAAGCCATCAAAAACATTCCATGCTTCTCATTCTCCGTGTACTGCCAAGGGATCCCCAGTTTGTCCCGTGCATCAACCAGAACCCTGCAGCCCTAAAGAATGATTCAGATAAGAAAATCAGTGATAAAAAGATTAAAGTGCAAAAGAACAAGAACTCAGAGGTACTTGAAACTCTTTTATTTTTCTTGTGAGACTGAACTCAGATGAGAAGCATAAATATTGTTTATTGCAACATCTCCAGCAGAAAAAAAATAGAAAGAGCTTGTTTGTGTAAGCAGCTTATCCATGATATATTTCTTCAGGTGGAAAAATACACTAGCAGCAACAGCTAGCTGCAGCAAACAATACTACCAACAGATAGCAAAAAGGAAACATCGAATGTGTAAGATAAGTATCTGGGATCTAATGTATGATCCTCATAGCTGTAGTTTAAAAAGTACTACCGTGCCTGAAATGGAGTTCTTCTGTCTTTTTCTTTGCATTTGGGTTTAGATAATAAAAATTACATGCTACCAGTCACAAGCCTTAGGAGATCAGAAGAGGCTTAAAAAAAGCACTGCTGAAAGAACAAACTGTATATTCTGGTGAAACAAAGTATATTGAGCATCCAAAACTGAGGGAACTTCTTAACTTCCAGCACCACACACTTCCACTAACTAGTTAAATATTAAGGTGAAAAAAATAGCAATACCAAACTAGCAAGATCGAAAAACCATGCTGCTGTAAAGCATGATTTTAGAATCACAGAATGGCTTGGGTTGGAAGGGATCTTAAAGCTCATCCAGTTCCAGCCCCCTGCCATAAGCAGGAACACCTCCCACTAGAGCAGGCTGCTCCAAGCCGCATTCAACCTGGCCTTGAATATTTCCAGCGATGGGGCAGCCACAGCATCTCTGGACAACCTCTGCCAGTGCCTCACCACCCTCATAGTAAAGAATTTCTTCGTATTATCTCATCTAAATGACCCTTATCTGTCAGCTTAAACCCTTTCCCCTTGTCCTGTCACTACAATGCATTGTAAAAAGCCGCACTCCAGATTTCCTGTAGACCCCATTTAGGCCCTGGAAGACTGTTATAAGGCCTCACCAAGGCCATCTCTTCCCCAGGCTGAACATGCCCAGCTCTCAGCCTGATTTTGATACTTGGATGCTGTACACCACAGCTATCCAGCTGAACAGATTTCTTGGAAATTTACTGTAATGAGCATCTTCCATTTAGACACTTTCATGCAAATGGTCACCTCGAGCAGGAAAGCTCCATGGCAAGAGGACTGAAGACATTGCGCAGATTTCAAGCTACTGGGCTCAGAAAAGCAAGTGCAGTTTTCCATCAGCAACAGCCTGCTCTCTCAACTTGCCGCACCTTTGCTAAGAAGTCATGACAGGTAGATTTTGGTACTTTATTTCTGGGAAAATCTGGAAGGAAAGTGATCCTATTCTCAAATTTAACTCAAGATTACCAAGACTGCTTAATTTCACACTTTGCAGTTTTTATGGAAACTTAATTTCATATTCCTGGCAACAAGCCAAACACATGAGGTTAAGTAACTTTGAAACTTAAGTCGTGAATCTAACTACACCTCTACTAACTAGTTGCAGATGGTGAATAGTTTGGTCTCAATAGTAAGCACCATTTCAGCAATGGGTAAGTCCTTTAATGGTGGCTTAGCATCTCAAGTACCATCTAATTCACAAGTAAAATCCGTGGATTGTATTAAAGCACTTGGGGTTTTTGTTTGTTTTACAGTTAATGAAAATAAATAAAATTGAACTTCTGTTTCCACATTATACAACTGATTTTTTTGCATACTTCAAGCTATCAAGACTGCACGTATGTTTTTTTAACACTTGGACCTTTCACCTCTTCAGTCCTTTAACAGCACCACACAACAAGAAACAGCAATTTTCCCAATGGAAATTAAGATTTGAGAGGAATTGAGAAGCAATTTAGTCTGAGTGGCACAGAATAGGAGCTCAAAGCAAAGTATTCTGGTTGTCACTGTGCAACAGTGTTCCTGAAGTGCAGTTCCCCGAAATGTAAATATTTATGATTCTCTAGTGAAAGTAGAGAACACATATCCACAATACTATAAAAAGACTGAAATTGAATATATTTACAAACTGATGCTTTAAATTCTAGGCATAACTATTAAGTAATTGTCACACAGACTAAAAGCCAGCTCTCATCCCTGGTCACAGTTTATCTCTTTATTAACAGAAGTCTCTCGATCTGCATTGTTTGAACTGCATTACCAAATAAAAGCATGAAGAAAATGGCTTATAATGATCTGTTTCTGGACTGGAGATGCCTACCCAAAGTCTCACAACATTAGACACTTCTGCAAGCCTATCACTTCCACAGAGCTCCATCTCAAATGCAATTCAAAGGCCGTGTCAGCATCCCTCAACCCCCAGTTGAGAACTCCAAGTCTTCCAAAGCATTGTGGTAACCAAGACTGGTGGGACACCACAATTCATAGGCATTTACTTCCAGGTCTGTTTCTGGGCAGCAAGAAGTGTTTACGAACAGAAATAGTTAACCAGCACTGTGTGTTGGCCAGGATCACCATCTCCCCACACTGCAGACCCTGCAGAGCTCCCAGCCCACACAGGCCAGCTCTGACCTTTCACCTGCTTGGGCTCCAGCTCTCTGCAATCATCTCCCCCAGCCACTCAGCTCAGCTCCAGCTTTTCCATCTTACAGCTTTCAGACTGATTTAACCCTTACCCATCTCACAGCTACCACAGTCCCCTCAAGGAAAGACAAGATCACACAATTCCCATTCTCCATGCACTTCCCTGCACTGTTGCTCTGCCTTTTCCTGTTGCCGCTGGAGACACAGAGGATCTCAAGAGACTGTTGTTAAGGAAAGTTTCATCGTTTGTTTGAAGAAAACCACAGAGCGGAGTTTCAATCATGCCTAGAGACTGCTCCAGTCCCAGAATAGTCACTTATCTGCTGGCTGCTGCTCCTTGGAAATGCAGGTTTGAATCTCATTGGGCAAGGGAGAGAACTAAACTTAGACCTTAGAGACCCTATGTGAGAGCATTAACTACTGTAAGGTGACCCATGGGGAGCATGTAGCATCAGCACCTTCCTTCGACTGTGTCAGAGAGAAGAATGGCTGCCACCAAATCAGAGCTCTATCTGAGACAGAGTAGCAGATTCAGATGTACATACATCAGCTTAGCACTGATAAAACAGATACAGACACACATAGAAGGCCAATTTTAAACACCAAATAATGAACATGAAGAATATTAAATGGGTGAGTAGGAATGCTGTCCTATGCACACCCACAGGAACAGCACCTCTCAAAATCAAAATCTGCAGAACACACCAGCTTTGATGCACCTACAATACATCAGGAGTAAAAGCTTTACAGAGCAAGTAAAATAGTCAACTCTCTGCAGTTAAAAGTATTTGTGACTCCGCAAGATCCCCAGTAAAGTGAATCTGAACTTAACATTCCTCCATCTCTACAAAACAGATCCATAAACGCTGCAAGCAGATGTCAGAAAGATGAGGAGAAATTGCCAAATTTAGACCTCACATACTGCTATTCTCGCACTTCAGAGTTACTGGCAATACTTTTTTGCAGCCACAGGAGCAAATTCTAATCCTTGCTCCATCAATCTGCAGAACAAGTTACCATAGGAAAGGCTTCCTCTTTCTGGAAACAATTCAAAACACTTTCCATAAGTCTTTCCTCCAAAAAGCCCATCATGGGAGATAGCCAGAGAGTAAATTTTATCTGCAGTTAAAACTGCTTAAAATTTATATTGATGCCGAGAGGTAAAGATTTCATTTAGAGGAATCAATTTAAAATAAAATTCCTAGAATTTCCATTTATTATAGAATTAAAAGAATAATTTAATATATTTAACAATAAAGTATACTTATAAAAACTTGATCTGGATTCCAACACCATTGGTAAAACAACCAAACAAGTTTTATTAGATGTACAACACTCCCTCCCAAGCTCAAATAGCAAAGGTAACACCAGACTATTTTAACTGCCGTGCTCATTTCACAGTGAACCTTCCCAGCACTGCTATGACAATTTTTCTGCATTATGTATTTACTGTAAAAAAATGCCAATTCACTCTTTCATTGAGAAGATTGAACACTGTCAACTGCCATTCTGTTTTCAAATCTGGAGCATAGAAAAAAATGTGGCAACCACTATTGATATGAAATAAACTCCTGAACAGTTCAGCTGATCAAAAGCTTTTGTGCTGCAATCAAAGCAGGACTCAGAATAAGCACAGATGGAAAGAATTAAAATTCACAGATAAGGCTAGTGGCAGGCAAAACAGTAACATACTGGAAGCACCAGTTAGGGAGGAAGTTCTCCATTCCATCTCTTTCTGAATAATTTTTAACATATTCAAATAACTATATATGTCCCTGGCATGCACAAAACCTGAATGGAGAGATCTCAGAACAAGAGAAAGTGTAATAAGAGTGTGACATGGTCTAACTCATGAAGTATCATATCTTACATAGAAGAGAACACTAAACAGCTAGAAATCCAGTTTTGAAAGAAAGAGGGAAAAAAAATAACTAAGGCATGATATACCAGAAACCTACAGAAATAACAGACCACTTGCAGAAAGGGAGTAGACAAAGACTATTCTGTCCCTGCTCCTTGCTATGCAAGTGCAGGAGGTATACTTGTATGAGTGGTGCAGCAACATGGATCTCAAACAGGAGAGTTAAACTGAGATGGGTTTCGCCTGTACACCTCCCAGAGAGACTAACTCATTTACATAGGATGTTGGCCAAAAGTATAAATGGACTTAAAAAGAAATCAAGACAAATTGACGGAAGAAAGGTCCAAAGAGAACTATTCAATTACATTCCAGATGCAGCTCCTGGCTCAAGAAGTTTCCGAGACCAAAGGCTGCCAGTAACTGGGAGAATATACCAAAGTATCACATGGCCTTGTTCTTGTACCAGGGTTCGGTTGTGGGTTGTTTTTTTCCATGTCAGAGACAAAGCACTAGATCCATGGCTTGACAGAGCACAGCTGTTCGGCACCGAGCAGAATGTTTGCTACTCACCAGCAGTATGAAGGGTTTACGAGCATTTGCACAAACGCTCATTGCTGGGACTGGCTCAAAGACACTTTTTTCCCTTTACTTTGGAAAGTGTTCTAGCTTTGGAAAAGAAGAAATCCAGGTTGTGTTGTGTTTTTAAATAATAATTAAATGATGGGGGGGGGGGGGGATTTTTAGAAAGGTTATCACCAGTGCTGTGACTTGAAGCCAGCAATGCTTGCCAATATATGAAAAGAAGTGTTGCAGTATATAAAGAGCAGTTTGATCTAAGAATATCTCACATCAGTTGTTATACTACTACATAAAAAACTACATTCACATTTTAAATTATTCACATACCCCAGTACTTGAAGGATTAGTTATCCTTAAAATCTCACACCTTTCACCAGATAGCCCAACTGGGTGGCTGAGTGAATATACCACAGTTAAGCATCAAACACATAAAGGGAACAATAGGTTTGGGGTGCTCACGAGCAAGTGTAGGTTCCAGCAAGTGCAAGCCAACAGTCAAGAGATCAAAAGACTTGGCAATTCTAGCCAAGCGTCCAGAGAGAACTTGCAAAACTACTTAGGGTTTGTATACAAGTAGTCTCCTTCAGTGTATTTTCTCAAAACAATTTGAAGAAACTACTAGTTACAAGACCCCAGACAGAGTAACTTACACATGAAATACTGTAGTAGCTACATTTTAAGCTTTTACTGTTAATACACTGCTCAACCTCATACCAAAGCCCAGCATCTATGTATCAGTTAGAGGAACTGTTGTGAGAGAAGTGCTGATCGCTGCTCAATACTCAATCAGGGGACTCCAAGTCATGGCTAATAGGCAATATTGTCTGCCCCCATGGATGCAAACCCATATGAACATCATAGGCAACAGGGAGAATCAAACATGCTTCCCATTGTGGGTTTCCTCATCATTGTTGGAAAAGAACTGGCAAAGGCTGGGGATCACAATTCAGAGAGACAAATACAGACCTGAGCCAAAAGGAGTCTCATCTCAACAAGATATTTCTAACAGACCCTTTGAGCCAGTGCAACAGGACAGAGCAATGCAGCTGTATGAACACAGGTACAGCTGAACCGGCAAGCCTGACTGTACCAAAAACCTACAACAGCTCCACGATCACTGGTGCCAGTACAAGACAGAGAAAGCTGAATCACACAGCCATAGATGGGACTGGACTTCTCAGCAGCACTACTTACTGGCAAGTTAAGAAAGACGATAAAATGTAACCTATGTGTATTTTTAGAAAATATCTCTTAACCTTCTAAAAAAGAGATTTTCAAATTTAAGTTTTAAAAATAAAGTTGTCAGTGTTTGCAAATATAGTCCTATGCACTTCTTTAAAAATTGCTGCTTGAACAGTTGCAAGGTGAGCTACTACTAACCAAGTAAGTGCAAGACAAACAGATTTTTACAGCACGTTATCATGAAAGCGTTAATGGTGGTTTTATTTGATCTATGCCCTTGGAAAGTTATAGCCAAGCAGCAGCTAAGACACCAATGTCATTAAGCATGAAGTTTCACGTTACAGAGTAGGAAATCAAACAGCTAAGGTACCATCAAAAGGGGCTTCCTGGTGGTGCAGTTCCACCCTCCGCTGTTTGGTAAGTTGTCATGATCTGAGCACACAAGCCAAGTCCAGGGAGCAAACACCACCAAAAACCTAGTCATTTATATAAAAAGTGGTTTCCACTACCTATATTAGTTTGCTGTAAGGCAAGACAGACACAATTGTTAGGGATGGGAGCAGCACAAGTTAGCCCAGTTAGACAACAAAAAGCCTCACCAGCTACGTGTGTATTTTCACTATTCACATATTCCAGTACCACCCAGGTGAGAGCAGGGTAAACAGTAAAGATGACCTACCTTCCAGCCTAACATACAAATAAAAAGTGGGAACAAAGGGGAAGTGTCATTTACTTAGTCCGCAGGAACACAAACATTAAGAAACATTTGGATTAGCCACTGAATCTCTGAATTGGGAGCAGCAGTGATGTCTGCCTGTCTGGAAACTCTGAAAAGACTCCTTGTCTTTGGCTGAATCCAGCAAAAAGATGATGAATGCAGTAGAAGAAAAATACTCTCACTGCAAGCTTTACTTGCAACTCGACCCAAAGTAGAGAGATGATGACCTCAGAAGTGACAACTGACGCAGGTCCCAGAAATAAAGCTCTTAGAATCATAGAATCAACTAGGTTAGAAAAGACCTTTAAGATCATCGAGTCCAACCATTACCAGCACTGCCAAGACCACCACTAAACCATGTCACTGAGGCCTCATCTACACAGCTTTTGAGCACTTCCAGGAACAGTGATTCCACCAGTACTCTAAGTAGGCTATTCCAATGCCTGAGCAACATTTCAGTGAATAAATTGTTCCTATTATCCAATCTAAACCTCCCCTGGTGCAGCTTGAGGCTGTTACCTCTTGTCCTATTACTTACTACTTCAGTGAAGAGACTGATCCCCACCTCACTGCAACGTTCTTTCAGGTAGTTGTAGAGAGTGATAATGTCCCTCTTGAGCCTTCTCCAAGTTAATGCTTTCAGAATTACATTACCAGGCTTCTTTTCCTGAGACCATCACACTAATATCTAGTTCATAATTAGTTCATGCTTTCAAGAGAGTGGAAGCAGCATCTGCAGTTCCAAAAGTACCACAATCAGGTTTTCAAGACCCTGTTCATGGGTCCTCATATACTGTAAATATACAGTATGTTTATGCCCAGCAGATGTGCTGCAACAGAAGGGAAGGGTAGAGAGGGAATGGCCTTCTAACGCTAGAAGAAGAACAGTTCCTGACCCTCGCAAAGGTGAAACCCCCCCCCATGCAAGTGAAGGAAAGTAATTTTGAAACTCCACAGTCTGATTCCTTTTAGTTTCTTCTCTTGTTGCAATCTCCATTGAAACTTACTTTTTCAAACAATGTGCACTAGTTTGCCTGTGCTCCAAAGTTTTCATGTAAACATGTTAGTAGCAGTTTGCTGTATTTTTGCCAATACTGTTTCCAAGTTAATTATAAAGATATATGTATGCTCAACCAACTGAATACAATGTAAGCTCCCAAATTTAGTCACTCAAGTGACTAAACTTTTGTCTGGAAAACATCAAAGTATGTGTCTACAGTCTCCAGGGACTAACCCATGTTCTGCAATCCTAATGACTACATCACAAGAGCACTGTAAACTCTACTTTGGAATAACGATGAATATTTATCACTTACTACTGACCATTACTCCTCTTCCACTGTTTGCCATGATGAAGACAGACTGCCCTCTCCTAGCCCAAGCAAGAGACTCCCCAAAGGCAAAGAGCCCACCAAAGCTGATGGAATTTGTATTTAGGACAGCAAATACAAAATTTCAGTTGATGTAAGAGTTTCATTGATTAAATGAACCTGAACAGGAAAACCAAGAAGACTTCAAACATTTTTCCTTTTTTTTCTACATAATTGTGTATTATTTTTGTATTAAAATAACCACAACATGGTATAAGTGTAAACAGATAATCAGATAAGCATAAACAGATAATCTGGGTAATCAGATTTAAATACAGGTTCTATCAGACAACTTTAGCACTTGCATGTTAAATTTAATGGAAAAGCTCCTAATTAGCCACAGTTTTTAACCACGTACTCTTGTCATTCCTTTCAGAAGAAGCTGTCCCAGCAGAAATTAGACTGACACTGTCCTGTAACCAACTACTCAAGTAGAGCTATATCCCAACTTTGAAGAGACAGATTGAGTGTCACTATCATCCCCCCTTAACAGGCTCATCTGCATGTAAACCCAAGGAAATGTGGAATCAAGTCAATTTAAGGAGTAGCTAGAGTTCACATAATGGGAAGATTTATTCTATTCCCCCTTCACCTTTGCGCTATTAGAAGAAATATGCTTGCATTATAGATGACTAGGTAATTTGGTCACTTGAAGTGTAGCTTCCAACTAAACTGAGGAATATTCTTCCCTACTTCTCGGAGTTTCTGTCTGTACCTGACTGAGGCCGAATACTTGCAGGTTTTCTTGTTTTGGTTTCTAGTGACACAAGCTACACCTACCTTACAATCAGAGACCATGAATACAACATAAGCCTTTTCAAGGTATACAGAGTATCTGCAGAAACAAAGCAGCAGCAGTCGGGGTTTAGTATTGGCTACAGAAGTCCAAAGTTCATCTTAAAATGAACTTCAGCACAGGCTACTCATTTTGTCCACTGTACCGTCACTCAAAATCAAGCTGTCAAGAAGGAACCCTCATGTACACCCATGTGTACTGCAACTGCACTCAAAAATCCCAAAGATATATCGTAAGGGAATCTTCACGTTCAAAATCTTCAGTTTTCTCCCCAAAACTCAGAGCCCTCAAGTGAAGTTACATGACATTTCCTCGGTAGTCCTTCCTTCCAAAACTCCAGGATTTTCAATTGCTCAGTCAATCACCACAGACAACAAGAACACACTCACAGGTGTATTAAAACCTTCAGGTGGCCTTCTCATTTTCAACACTGGAACTAACATTATCAGAAACCTCAACAGATTATACTTTAGGCTTTTAAAAGCTGATTTTTTTTCTCTTTTCAGATTGAAATCTCCCAAACAAGCTGGTACAAGAACCACTCTTGTGCTTGTAGATTATTTTCTTATGCAGCTTTTTTCAAAGCAGCATGACATTCTCACACTTGAAACAAAATAACATTTAGACAAGGAACATCAGAGCCATGATTCATCTAGTATCTAAGACCTTTAACTGTTATTGAAGGAAGTAGCAAGGCCAACCTATCAGTTTTGGAAGGTACCAAAAGATTTCTTCAGCTGGCATCAAAGTACATCATGTTGGAAGGCATCAAAATGCTCATGTAACACCATAGATTTGAAATTAAAGGTACAGAAAGTTTTCCAAGCTTCCTTGAAAACCCAAGAATCACCTTAAAGTTCATGCTGCAGCAGCTAGCCCTGTCCTATCCACTTTCCTTTTCCAGGCGGGTGTGCTAAAGTCATGAAGCTTGTGTACTCATACCAGAACATTAACACTACTGCTTTTCACTTCAGCCATCAAAAAGTTTCAGAAAGTGACTTTGAAACTTAGCCTCGATTAACAAGCAAAACCCTAGTTAACCGATGACTATTTACCTTAAACCAAAGCAAAACTAATGTATTTGAAGACCATCCCACAAATGCCAGAAAAAGCTAGCAAGGCCCTGAACCATCACCTGCACTAAATGGAAAAGTAAATTATCACACATGTATTTCATTTCAGCATTTTGTTTCTAACTAGGGTTTCCCCAAAGTGGGAGATGAGAAACAGCAAGAACAGGGTGAGAACTCAGCACTGGGAAGATATCAGAAAAGCAAGAAGCTGAAAACTCTGAATAAAATGGAAGCTAACACTAATGTCAATTAATACTTGAGCAATGTTAGTTTAAAAGGTTTGATTGTTCTCTGAATCAGTTTCCTCTTTCTCCATAGACTGACTAAATACTACTGCAATAAGCACTTCAGAAATATCAAGCACTATTGAGAGTGTAGGAAGCCACCTCCTTCAGTGAAAAGTTTAGTCATGGCTGGAAAATGAAAATTGACCATTTAATCCCAGAGATTTACATTGCATTTCTAACTCAGATCTCAGTGTTGCAGAAGCTTAACAGAACCGTTGTTTGACCTTGCTCAGAACTGTGTGGAAAAAGGGACTAAGGTTGCTGCAGCTGTACTTAATGTCAAACAGATTCATATGCTATTTGATAGGATCATTTTCACATAGTCCACATATCATATTATAAGAATTCATGTTACATCGTCTCTGGTAAGTTAAATACACGGTGATCTCCACTCCGTTTAGTCCTAATGAGTGATGATTCTAGTCTGAACTTCCAGAAAAAGTGAAAAGAATAAGTAATCTAAATACTATTATAGAAAGAACAGCAATCAGATTCACTTGACAATTTACATCAAAGAAGCAGAACAAGGGTACTTGAAACATTTTATGGTTATCCACAGAAAAAAGTTGAACACAAGAAACTATTACTCAACTACCCTAAAATAAATGCATTGACAACATCACTATGTTCTGAAAGCCCTGTAACTCTCTCTTGGTATTTGATTTCTCCCAGATGATTATGGCAGAATATCCAGGTGTAATGAGGTTTCTTTCAGATGAGCACAAAGCAAACAGAGCATCTGCTGCCTTCTCCCCACTCTCAGACCTCCTTCCCACCAGAAAACTCATTTACTTCCCTTTGTTTGCATTCCTTTATGCCTGCTCTTTTCACAGCCATCAACCCCAAGCCATTCTCCAAAACCTATGGATAAAGAGTAAATTGTATTCTTGTATGCAAGAGCCACCTCTGTCATTGGGAGAAACAGAGAAGGCAGAGTCTAAGAGATGATGCCCATGTAGCTAAAAGGGTAGCCTAACTCGATGCTCCCTAATCACAGCCTGCAAGGCCAAAAGCACAACCTGTTGAAGCATATTAACTCATATAAAGGCACTTACAGATTCTAGTTTGATGACTAGGAAGCTTAAAAAGATGTTCAGCTGACAATAGTCCAACAAGTGTTGTTAACCACCAGTTTTGAAATCAGAATACCACGCTACCTTGAGGACCTGGATTCCACCCTAGGATTTGCCACTGCCCAAAGCCATCCAGCAGACAAGTGTTTCAAGTGCATAATTCAGTCTGCCCTACTACAAGATGGAGACACTTTTCTTTCAAAACACACCAAGTTCTCCTGCTGAAAGCTCTAGACCTTCTGCATACATAAAATATTAAATTTTACCATAAGTAGTACTGCTTAGACAACTCAGAAAGAAGTCTCAGATTTTTCCTGTTTCCACAAACTGCTTCTTTAAAAGCCTCTGCTACTACCTTAAATCAGTAGCAGTACCAAATAAATCACTGGCAGTATCAAAACACACAGTAAGACCTCTAAAATCCAACTCTTTACTTCTAGGCATATAGATGAGAAAACCTCCTAATACTCTCCTTGCTCATGTAACTACAAAGAAAGAGAAGCTGTTGAGCTTCAACTTTCTTGCAGCTAATGGGCTCCTGTAATCCTGAAAATGGATGAAAAAGAATGAAAGAAAAATTAGTCAATTTTCCTGCTAACAGAAGCAAAAGCCCTCCATAGAAAAGCAACATTCTTAAAAATAAGAGTCACTGTATGCATGCACTTACTAAATAAGTATAAAGCTTCTATTTAGAAACAAATCTGAAAACTTAGAAGTAACTCTTGTGATTCTTTTTCCTTTAAGTTTCTCCAAAATCTCAGTCTTACAAATCCATGCTCACCTAAAAATAAAGACAGTCCTACAGAAAAATACAAGAAGAAAAGTAGCAGTTGTTTTAGAGAAAAAAAAAGAAGATGAAGAGAGATATATTCTTCAGTGAGATTTTCATGCATCTTTATGTATTCTCTGAAACACAATCACTTCTATTTGCACAGGGCATCACAGCTTGTTTCCCAAAAATAAACAGTAATTGTCAAGGCTCATTTTGTTAGTTGCCTGTAGCCTAAAGGCTCTACCTGAAGCCTTCATAATCTCCAGTCACTAGACAAATACTCTACAGCACTATAACGCTTGCACACATATTGAACAAAAACTTTTTTCCTAAGGTACCAAAACAAAGTCGTTTTCATTTCAGCACAATGCTTGGTAGCATGTCAGACTGCTCAACTCCAAGGGCCTGTGCTTCTGTATTTCATAGAATGGTTAGAGGTGGAAGAGACCTTAAAGTTCATCCAGTTCCAACCTCCTGCCATGGGAAGGGACACTTTCCACTAAACCAGATAGTTCCAAGCCCCATCCAACCTGGCCTTGACCACCACCAGGGATGGGGCAGTCACAGCTTCTCTGGGCACCCTGTGCCAGCGCATCACCACTCTCATAGGGAAGAATATAAATCCACTCTCTTTCAGTTTAAAGCCATTTCTGAAGATGTACTATATAACCACTCACAACTACAACACCTCCATAAGGACCTGCTTCTTGTCCCATCTTGAGGTACACAGACTCAGGGCACTTAGCAGAGACATTAAAAATCCTCAACATTTCTTCAAATTTCCAAGTTTCTTCGATTCTGACTTCGAGGATGCTCTCATAATGTTTTTTCCAGAGAGCAGGCCACACCTATATCCTCTTTCCTCTAAGCTTCCACAGAGCTTTTCTCAATCCCCTTTGCAGGGAAGTTTCCTTTGAGCCTTTGCACAACGAGGCCTTCAGACGGATAACGCTGGAAACCCTCAGTCTCGCCCCCCGCAGCCCGCCGGGCCATCGCACAAAAGGTACACGCCTTCAAAACACCTGCAACGCAGAAACCCCCTGCCCGGAGAGCGGGTGCACCCGAGAGAGCCGGCAGAGCCGTCCGGGGGAGCCCAACCGCCGCCGCCCCGGCCGAGCTCTCATCCTTTCCCGACGGCGATTCCGGGCACGGCCCAAACCCCCAAAAGCTGCGGGATGTATCGGCGCCGGCCTCTATCCCTGACCGCCATGAGAGAGGGCGGCTGGAGCCGCCGTTCCCCCCGACCCGGGCCCCCTCCCGCCCCTCACCTTGAGGATGTTCTCGTAGATGGTGGCCCGGAACTCCAGCAGCGCCTTTTGGTCGAACTCGCGGCCGTGGATGATCCGCATCTGCTTGAGGAAGGTGGACTTGCCGCTCTCACCGGCGCCCAGCAGCAGAATCTTGACGAGGCGGCGCACGGCCCGCCTCTCCCGGGCCAGCATCGCGTCGATCTCCCGGCTCCGCCGCCGCGCCTCCCGCTCTGCATCGCGGCTCCGCTCCTTCCCCTCCCGCCGCGGCTGCTCCCCGGCGCGGCCCGTGGCCTCGGCCGGCAGCAGACAGCGGCTCAGGGTGCGCACCACGCCGGACATGGCGGCTGTGGGACGGCAGGAGCGCTCACAACGCCGCGGAGACCCCAGCCAGCTCCGCCAGCATCGGGCGGAGGCCACCGAGACGCTGGGACCCGGGAGGCGGAGCAGCCTCGGCAGCCGGGGGCTAAGGGCCGGGACCGCCCATTCCCCTTCTCCCGGCTCGGCAGGCGACGCTGCGCAGGGAGGGGAGGGCAGGCGCGGCCCGTGGAGGCCGGCCGGTCGGGGGAGGGGTGGTGGCTGCGGGGCGCGGC
>JASSUY010037994.1:0-30402 GCA_032466535.1 Forpus xanthops | reverse complement strand
CGGTTTGAAACACAAAAGTAGTCAAGTCTCAAAAACTTCAAAGACAGCTTTTCATTTTATTTTCTCCTTGATCCACTGATAGAGCAGTTCATTTTCTTGAATTTTGTAAAATGACTTTTTCACTCATCAGACCGGTGTAACAAATCACTGCCTCAATCTTGTTCCTGTTTGATTCATCCGCTTTTCCTTCGGCCTTTGGACAGGAAGCTCCACTTCTGAAACATTTTCTAAATTCACTTCTGTGAACTTTTCTCCCTCAGTTGCACTTTGTTCCATTTTAAAAAATAATTGCATTTCCTGCAACATAATGTGCTAGTTTCAGGGGTTTAAATTTCATCAAATTTTCTTTCTTAGAGACAGCAATGTCTTTTCTTTAAAAAGCACCATTTGATAACACACTATCAGCTATAACATGGTGCTTTTAAAGCAGTAAATTGTATAACATATTTCCAGAATTCTCAGTTTCATTCTGCTCACTTAGAACAGGTTTTTTTTCACTAGTAAGACGTTTGTACTCTCATGCATATTTTTTTGCTTTTTACAAAGATTTTCAGATTTCTGAACTTTGCTGCAGTCTATTCTAAGACACTATCTCCTCAGAGGACAACTCTTTAACTAGACAGAACTGCCAATAATTCTGATCTTTTTCAGTGTTAGAAAGGCTGGAAATCTACAAAGTTCCACTCCTCCAGGCTTTTTCTGCCTCAAAGCTGATAGGCAAACTTCACGTAGATATTCTCTGTGCAGAATGTAGTTAATCCTTCTCAAGATGTAGGAACAAACCCTGTAATATGAATTACATCTTCAGCTGAGTATTTACATTTACAGTGTAAAAACCAGAAAGCTGCAGAAGCTTGAAACACAGTAAACTCATACACAAGTGCGTTCCAGTAGAGCTATGTTATGATCTTTGCTTGCTTAGACCAACTGGAACACAAACACTGTCATTTTGCATTAATGGTGAAATGCAGCTGAGTTGAGTCTGACCATGGTTAGTTAAGTTTTGTGTAGTTAGCATTACTGTCTTCTTCCATATAATAGCTGATAATACCCCATTTCTTTAACTGCTAAGCTTAGAGATCAGTCTTCAAAAGACAAACCTGAGCAGGTATAATATTTTGGAAGGATGGGGATCACTCCATAGAAAAAGGAAGGTGTAAAAACCCAGCTTCTGAACAACTCAAAGGCATTATAAAATATGTGGTCCCAGAGAAATAAAGTCAGACCTCCCCAGACTCTGAGTCAGAACCAATGTTCCACAAGGATGCGTAAGTTTGACAAGATTCAGAGTGTCAGCTGCCTTTTGCTTAGCCAACTGTAGTCTTTTGTGGACTCCTATTGTGCTGCTTCTCCGCATGCTTGTTTCCATCTCCTGCATTCCCCCAGCCTGTCGTCCATGTTTCCCTCTGCCTGAGGTTCACTCTTCTCCCCTTACTTTCTGCAGCCCAAACGCCCCACAGCATCACCTCCTCCTCTGCAGCAGTGTTCCATTTACCACAGCCACTTCCCTCCATCACCTGCGGTTTCTTTCCCAACCTCCCGGAGGCAAAGCCAAGGCCAGAGCCTAGGCCTGGCTCAGCGCAGAGCCCTTAGGGAAGGGCTGTGTCTAGGCCCAGCCTCACCTTCCTTCAGCACATCCCATCTTGAACCAACCAGGCCTCCACAAAAACAAAACCCACGGAGCCCATAGGCTCCACAAGAAGACAGAAATGAACCTGGATGCCTTGTTCCAGCAAATACAGTTCACAGAAAAGCAGGCGAGGGAGAAGAGACAACTCATCCAACAAGGTCTACCCCACGGCCACCATCCTGTGGGTCTGGCAATGACACTGACCACACTTAATGGCTTCCCCATTTCCGTAGGGAAAAGCAGGGCAGACCCACTGTCATGAGGGGATCAGTGAAAGCTGGCAGGTAGCTGGGCTGGCTGCTTATTGCCAATAGCATGTTTTTATACAAATGTGACTTAAAATCATAGAATAGGCTAAAAAGGACCTTAAAATCATCTAGTCTCAACCCCCACTAACTTTTACAAACTGAGCATGCATTCTTATGGGCTTTTTTTTGTGTTGCAGCTAAATTCGACATAAATAGAAGCTATGAAAAAATTAACCAAATAAAAGAAGAGCTGAGCACTGCAAAAATGAAACTGGAAACTAAGGTAAGCAGGCATGTTTATAGTATACATAATAATGAAATACATTGTATCTACAAATATATACCCCATTCTTTCAGGAATAGATTCATAAACAAGGAATATGCTTCACCTATCGAATACCACAGCACAGAGAAAACTTACACTGTGCATTTCTGTAGTGAAAAATGATCTGTCAGCGTCTTTCCCCTCTCACAAATCTCACCCTTCAGGCTGGCTCCTGGCTATGGTCAGGGACTTGAACACCTCAGGGATAGGAACTTTGCCAGGTAACACTTCCCGGATCTGGAAGCACTGGAGACAGCTCCTGTGCATGTGGCAGTCACTGGTGCCCTGGAGCCAGAGTTTGGCAGGGAGCAGACCACTGTGCCAGGTCAGTCTGTTCACAAGACACAGCCATGAGACATCCCAGGTCCTGTCTTAACCGCTCTGGAGCTCATTAAAGCACCTTCTTTTTGAGGCCCAGAAACTATTCCTTTGCTGCCCATTGCCATTCAATAAAGGCCTTGCATAGAAAATACAGGGAAACATTCCTTGTGTTTGCTTGACAGGTAGTCACATACTAAAGATCTTCCTGTGAGCCTAGGCTCCAGTTAGGGCTTACAAGGCATGAGAGTTGTTCTAGGGACAGCAAAGACAGACGATAGGTTCTGAATCTGTTTAGTGTTTTTAAGATTTTATTATGCTTTTCATTTAACCAAACTGAAGACATATTTTCAGATTAAAAAAAAAAAATAAAAAAGAAAATCCATTTATTTATGGCTGAAAATGAATCACAGAATCATAGAACAGTTAGGGCTGGAAAGGACCAACCCTCCCTGACATGAGCAGGAACTAAATATCATTCCCTGTGTTCTTAAGTATGTAAGCTAGCAGAATGTATATGCCCAACAGGAAAGCATATAGAGCCTCCTTTGAAGTCAGAACTGTTATATCCTATCACTTAAATAAACACTTTCAAGAACCTTCTGGGATTGCCTCAGTTGTGAAAATAAATGTTTGGGGGATGGTTTTCATCCTTCCAAAAGCAGGCTCTTCTGCCTTTTGTAAAAGTCTATGCAATAAGTAAAATACATATCAACATTACTGAAAAGGGACTGAAATAAAAAAGAACACATTTGCAAATATTTACTGGCTGCAAATAGAGACTAGACTCATGCAAGAATTAATTCACAGGCTTGCATTTATGGTTGTCACAATCTCAGAACCCAAAAATGCTTTTAAATAATACCTTAACCAACATAGATTTTATCTGGGTTTGACTTATAAGGTTAAGTACTTTGTAGTCTTGCTCATAAATTTATTTATTAACATCACACTGTTATGTTTATACTACTAATTTGTTATTGATGTGTTGTGATTTATATAAAGGTTTATTTGGTAAAAGAAGGTCTCAAGAGTAGAGCCATTATTGTAAACAACTAATAGGAAGAGCTGAAGAACTATTGCTAATTAAACCTTATGTGCTTTACCCACCAGGATTAATAATATTCTTACTAATGTCCACAACAATATTTTTTTCTTTCTTGCTTAGTCAAACATTGAATCATGTGTAAATGAGAAATGATAAAAAAACCAGGTGGAATCAAGAAATGCATTTCAATCAGACAGTATCTAGGTTTGAAGATCATAGTTATTGAAATTATTTAAAGTAATATGTTTTTCAGTACAGGAATTAAGTTTACGTATGTACAGTAGTAAATGTGATTCAAACAATATTAAGTATTGTTTATAATAAATGAACAAATGTTGTTCAGCTAATGCTGCTCATTTTGTCTTGTCCAAATAACTATCTTCTTTATAAGCCTACACATCCAGGCACATGTGTGCAGAACAGCATATGCATGACCAAGCAGCTGAGACTGAGTTCAAAAGTGTTTTGACATCTATTTCACAGAGACTGCCTGTGATCAGTCCGAGTCTTAGGAAACACTATATTTTCCTCTGTTCTGTCCAATAAGGTAGCATGTAATTAGAACCTGAATTGTAACATTTTGCTTTTCATGGCTCAATGATTTCTTCTTCAAAAAAAAAATCTGTTGCAAATGCATAGATTAAGTTGGCATCTTACAGATGGAGAAAATACACTGCAGCTCATTATGTTCAATAACATAAATACAGTGGTAAAAGATCCTCTACTCTCTTTGAATTAATATGTAAAATAAATATTAATGAGGCGAGCACTTTCTGGGCACTTAACATGCTTGACATATCAGGGATAAGAAAAAAATGGGTCCTTTCCTCTCATTCTATTTTAGTCTTATGGCATTTGATTTCACTATCCTCCTTTTTTGATCACATGCTCATCATCTGTGCCCTCTCTAAATCAATCTACATTATTTCATTTGACAATATTTTTGGGTTTGCATCTGTAATATCACTATTATTTGGTCTTTTCTGCTTCTGCACACAGTCACGTATCAGCCTGACCATTCCATTTACTTCCTGATGCTTACCCTGGGCCTTTTTTCAGTCTGTGGGCAATTCTAACTTTACTTTCCTTACACATTGTTCTGAGTATTACAGTCTGAGTCATTCTCTTGACCTCTTTTTCTCCACTTCATCAGATGAATGATTCTCATCCTTTAAAACTCTTCAGCACCTATATGTTCCCTATTTATCTGCTATTATAGTTTATCCCACCATACATCTTAGCTTTGGTTAGACAATGATGCAGTAAATGCACTGGAAAATTGACAGGAACTCTGTAGCAAATTTTAGAAATGAAATGGTGAAATAGCATACTGCTCTATGAGATAAACTGCTGTTTAAAATGAATAAACATTAAAAAAAACTATATTCAAAATAGACATTTGAGGCTTGGGGATTTTATGGTCAAACTGCCTATAACCAATGAGCTAATTGCCATTCCATGTAATTGGCTACGAATTCCAGAAATTGTGCTCAGGAAACTATAAGCATATCCCTCCCTCCTTCACATATACAATAGTAGCATTGCAGAGCTGATGATGTGTACAGCTATTCAGTAAAAACAATGATGTTGGAACCATGTCCCCCTCATATTACTGTCTCATTTGATATGTGATGAGCTTTACACAATTAGATGGAGCACATCTTATCATGTTGGGTACCAGATCCCATGTGATCAATATTTTTCCTGGTTTTAACCTGAAAATCAGAATTTCTTAAACTGAACAGAATTACTTTAGATAGATGGACTAGGACTAAATGTATCTTCTCAAAAGGTTTAGTTTTATATTGGAAGATTGCTTGGGAAAAAAAGAGCTGTTATGCTTGTGCTAGTCCAGCAGTTATGCCAGCTGTGTTTTAACAGGAGCAAGAACTTTAGGTACAATATCAAAGTATATGAAACAGTAAAACAATAACCTTACTTTATAACTTCTTTTAATTGTTTTTTTTTTTTTTTTCTCTTGGAAGGTTCAGCATCTGTCTGAAAAAGAGTTCTGCTTAGAAATGCTGAAGAAACGTGAAGAGAGCTTAGAAAAGCAGAAAGCTGAACTTATTAATCAAAAGAGGAGTCTTCTTAAAATCTTTGTATGTTTTCAGCTGTGGTATTCAAACAGCTCTTCTCTACCATATAAGAAAAGTCAGCTTTAAAATTTGAAAATATGGAATTTTTTTTTAAATATGGAAAATATTTCTTTTTCACTCTAACATACTGTCGTGGTTTAAGCCATAAATCACACAGTTTGCTCACTCACTTCCCTTTTGTTCTTCCTCCTCACTCTGGAGGGAGGGAATGGGGAGAAGAATCGAAAGAATGTAATTCCCACAGGTTGAGATAAGAACAGTCCAGTAACTAAAGTACAACAAAAATCACTGCTGCTACCATCAATAATAATAATGACCAGGGAAATACAAGGGAAGAGGACACAACTGCTCGCTACTCAACTACCGAGCCGTGAACTAACACTTCCAGGTCCCTGCCCCCAGTTTTTACATCCCGGGCATGACATGCTGTGGTATGGAATACCTCTTTGGTCAGTTTGGGTCAGGTGCCCTGTCTCTGCTTCCTCCCAGTTTCCCCTCCTCCCTGGCAGACATGAGGCTCAGAAAGTCCCTGGTCAAACCAAACATTCTAAGCTGTAACTAAAAACATCAGTGTTATCAGTGCTGTTCCCAGGCTGAAAGTCAAAGACACAGCGCTGCACCAACTACTAAGGAGGAGAAAAATAATTGCTACAGCTGAACCCAGGACACATACTTAACATAAACGTAAATTCTCACTATTAATTTAAGCCATGATCTAAAGTAATGTATGCTGCGGTTTATCTACAAAGATGATTTAACATGCTTGACTTCATTTTCTAACGTCTGCTGTTGCGTGACTGAACTCCAATTCTGACACATTATTTCCACTGCAAAAGGAACTAGGAAAGTCTCATCTAAATGGGACTACATCATCCACAATAAAACATATTGAGAAGGATCAAAGTTAAAAATCAGTGAGGCCAGCACCACATTTTAGAAATCCTGACATATCACACAGTCTCTTTTATGCTAGACACACCTATGCACCTCTGAATAGGTAGCTTATAGGGATATATATATAAAACAAGCTTTTGAGTTCTCTTTTGTGCTAACCTGAATATTGCCTTCCTCTTAGTACATTGAGGTCCCTTGGATATGTAGATGTTAAGAAAAGCCACAGATGAGCAATGTTCTGTGCATATGCATTTGTACTTCAAATAAGCAGGACTAAATTTTCAACATTCAGTATTGTCCTGGGTTCAGCAGTAGCAGTCATTTTTCTCCTTCACAGTAGCTGGTGCAGCGCTGTGGTTTTGGCTTTTGGCCTGGGAACAGCACTGATAACACCAATGGTTTTGTTTACTGCACAAATATTGAGTCTGACCAAGGACTTTCTGAGTCTCATGCTCTGCCAGGGAGAAGGGGAAGGCTGGAGGAAGCAGAGACAGGACATCTGACCCAAACTAGCCAAAGAGGTATTCCATACTGCAACGTGTCATGCCCAGGATGTAAAAACTGGGGGCAGGGACCCAGAGGACTGGGTTCACTTCTGGGTTGGGCTTGGTATTGGTTGGCGGGTGGTGAGCGACTGCATTTTCTTCCCTTGTTGTTTGCCTTGCCATTGTTATCATTGATAGCAGCAGTAGTGGTTTGTGTTGTACCTTAGCTACTGGACTGTTCTTGGCTCAACCAGTGGGAGTAATATTCCTCCAGTTCTCCTCCCCATCCCTCCAGAAGCCGGGGGAAGAACAAAGGGGGAGTGAGTGAGTGAACTGCGTGAGTTATGGCTGGGCTTAAACCACGACAAGTATGAATCACCAGTTCTTCAGGATCCAAAGTATTCTCAATCTGAAGTATACAAAGAAATAATAAATACTGTAAATATCATAAAAAAATTATTTAGCTATAAAAACTAAATATACTTTGAAGAAGTGTGGGTTTTTTTTTACCTGTAACCAGTAAAGCTTGACATATATAGGTTAAAATGTCTTTCTTCCTGTTTATCAGAGAATTTCATTTTATTTAATTTAGCAATCAGTTAAGATTTTTTAAAAGGAATTTAATAAAGCTTTTCTCTTTAGAACAGTTTTTCCAGAAAACAAAACTGTAACTTCCTATCAGCTATATCTTTCTTGGCAGTTACTGATGGAGGTAAAATAAGTCTGCATTCTGCAGAGGAATATAGAACACCTTTATTTCATTTAATAACAATCTGAAAAAAACAGAGGAGCCATAGTATGCTACTGACTTTAAACTGAACTTTCTACTAATTTCAATAAAGGGTTTAACTGGAAAACTGATGATATAGGTTTGTAACATAATGCAGTTTATGTTTTAAATGCTCCATTATTAAGAATACATACTTCAGTTTTTCAGGGAAAAAAGAAAAGATAAAACAACATTCAAAATGATGGAGTTGTAGATCATTTTCACATTTTCATAAGTCAGGAAAATTAAATATGTTACATTTATAGTACATGTTTGATAAACAAGTGTGTTTCAGTCTGTCTAGCTTAATAAAGACTTTCACCTGAACATTGAATTTTTTTCCCTTTCTATTTTTTTTCTTTCAGACAGATGCAAAGAGAAAAATGTCTGAAGAGGAAGATAATTTTACCAGAGAAGTAACAGAGTTTAACAATGAGTATGGACTAACAAGTAATAGGGATCTTATGATTAAAAAAAAAGTGAAGACTGAAATAAATGATTTGGAGAATGAGGCAGCTCTGTTGAAAAATGGTAAGTTTTATGTTAAACTATTTATCTTGGTTTACCAGAGAATTAATACAAATCAGTAAAATATAGCTCTGCAAAACAATAATTTTGAATTCATTTCCTTGCTGTTTAGAACTTCCCTTTAGCACTACACTGTAAGAGTGTGGTCTAACATACCACATAATTAAAGCCTCCTGTCCTCTTCAATCTTTTCTGACTACAACTACTATGAGAAGCAGCAGACCTGCAGGAGTGGCTCTGAGTGCCTGATGTCAACCAGCACAGAGGTGCATTGTCACTCATAACATGCTGTATTAGGTTTGCACTGATTGTAATAACCTATATAATCACCAGTTATGTAAATTTCCTTCATTTCAAAAGAGTTTTATGTACATGTATCTTGCAGGAATGGTCTTTTATTGCCACAGTATAACTCATCTTTGAGGTAAGATAAAAATATGAGATTGCTCAGAACAGAGAATCAGACTGAAAAGCAATCCTCCAGCAAGGAAACAGGAGTCATCACGGATCACGAGCTGAACATGAGCCAATGACATAAGAATGCCAACACCACACTGAGGCATAAACATAATTCTGAACTCTAAAACATGCAAAATACTCCTGCAGTCTATGTAGGGGCAATTAGTTGGAGCAGTGCCTCTAGTTTTGGATGTTACACCTCAAGAAAAAATGTGGACTGTCTGGAGAGAATCTACATGGGACCAGTGAGAGTCATAAGAGATCTGGAGAACATTAGAATTAAAATAAATAAAAAAATAAATAATTGAGACCATTTAGCCTATGAAGGAAAAGGCTGTCAGATGATAGATATCAGTCTTCAAATCATTAAAGGATTCTGTAAAAAGGAAATTAATACATTCACCATGCCTATAGTGAACTGAATAAAAAGTAGCAAGTGTAAACGACAGTAAGGGAGAGTCTGGCTGACTGTTTAGAAGTCTCTCTAAGAACAATGAACAACTGAAACATTCTGCCTTAGGAGATTCCATTGCCAAAGGAATTAGGAGTCTCCATTACCAAAAGTCTTTCAAAACAGCTTAGACAAGCATCTGTCACGAGTGACGGAGGTAGAGGTGGTGCTGCCTTCAGCAGGAGAAATGCAGTAAATGACCTCTCAAAGACATTTCCAGTCTCATGATTCCATGGTTCATCAAGCAGCAGCACTTTGAATTCCCAATATCTGATGTAAAATTACTGAAATATGACTATTTGAGCTTGCACTTCATGGTAACTTCTTTCCCTGTGTTCTGATTCTGACCTACAACTGAAAAAATAACCCGTATTTGTTGGCACCTGTTGCTTTCAATGATTTATTTTCACATATTCAGGCAGATCTGATCAGTAGAACATGAAAGGTGACTTACATTCTTCTCTAGGCTCAGGTGCTGACTTGTTTCCAATTTGAAATTGCACTTTTTTTTGAGGTACACCTTTGTCTGTCTTTCTGTCTGCTACAGTACAGAGCACACTGACAACACTAAAAAAAATAATTAGAAAACTCATAGCAAGGAAATTCCATGAGGACCTCCAGCAGTCAGGAAAGCTATCACAATTAATTCCAGATGCTGTCAATGCTAACACTAAACACGGGCTTTTCTTTAGTCCTACAGATAAGTTCACCAGCTATAAGTCATCTCTCTTTATATATGAAGTTACAATAAATGAAAACATTCTTTTTATAGCCAGTCAACAAAATATATAAAACACCTTAATAAGAAAACATTTTCTTTCATAGTTATATCATATGACATAATTTCCTGTGAACTGGGGTTTGTTTATAGGACTGATTTTAATTGACTTAAGTTTTACGTTTAAGATTCTTTTTGACTAAATGAAGATTGGTACAAGCAGTTAACAATATTTAAGATTATATCATGAAGACTGAAACTGCAATGCATTTTAACCTAAAATACATTATTTTTTTTTTTTTAGAAATGGAGTCAATGGAACATAAAAATGTTCAATTAAATGCACTTCAACTGCAGAAGAATGCGTTAAAACAGGATTTACTTAACCTCCAAAATGAACTTAAAGGTGTGCATGAAAATCGCTTATTATAATATTTATTTGTGGCTTGACAAATAATTCTGAAAAGCCTCCTGAAGTTATTTTTCTCAAGAAAAAGAAATCATAGAAAAAAGGTGCTAACATATGATTACATTATCTAATACCTACCTTTAACATGGTTATAACGCATACAGATTTCAGTGAGGTTTATTTGAAATATCAGTGAGAGTGGGGTCTACAGATTTCCTGAAACATAAGCTATAAATATGAAAAATAATTTTTTAATTTTGCTGGTAAGTCATGTCCTTAAATGGAGAATTTAGTGTTTCAAAGTGAAAAGCACAAATACAGGCTGAGTAGAGAATGGACTGAGAGCAGCCCTGAGGAGAACAACTTGGGGTGTTGGTTAACAAAAAGCTTAACGTGATGTGGCAGGGTGTACTTTCAACCTAGAAACCAGCCATGTCCTGGGCTGCATCAGGAGGAGCGTGACTAGAAGGTCGAGGGAGGGGATTCTCCCCCTCTACTGCACTCTTGTGAGACCCCATCCTGCAGTCCTGCATCCAGCTCTTGGGCCCCCAACTAAGGAGGACATGGTGCTGTTGGAGCACATCCAGAGGAGGCCATGAAGATTCTGTGAGGGCTGGAGCAGCTCTCCTATGAAAATAGGCTGAGAGAGTTGGAAATCTCCAGCCTGGAGCAGAAGAGGTTCTGTGGAGACCTTAAAGCAGCTTCGAGTGCCTAAAAGGGCCTGTAGGAAAGCTGGAAGGATTTTTTTTGAGCAACGTGGTCTAGTAGAAGGTGTCCTTGTCCGTAGCGGGGTGGGGGCGGGGTGTGGAACTAGATTATCTTGAAAGTCTTTTCCTACCCAAACATTCTATGATTCTATGACTTTACGATTAAAATTGACATATTGTTAAAATCCCATTAACCTGTAATTAAAGTCACTGAAATTCAAATGTTTAACAACCAAAATTACTTGGAGTGATAACAAAAGATTTAACCTAAGTGCTAAATTTCTGAATTGTAAATTCAACTATCATCATGTTACTAATACTTGTGTGTTCATCTATGAAAGTGCACATAAAAAAATTCTACACATAAAACTGGGAGGAACGTGCCACAGGAAACCCTATAAAAAAGAAAACAAAAGATACAAGGGAAAGTAAGAAAGGTTGTGTGTCAAAGGTGGTAACAAGCTGGGGCTGCTCATCCTGGAGAAGAGAAGGCTGCATGGAGATCTCATAGCAGCCTTCCAGTATCTGAGGGGGGCCTATAGGGATGCTGAGGAGGGACTCTTCATGAGGGACTGTAGTGAGAGGACAAAGGGTAACGGGTTCAAACTTCAACAGGGGAAGGTTAGATTGGATATGAGGAAGAAGTTCTTTAGTGTGAGAGTGGTGAGGCACTGGAATGGGTTGCCCAGGGAAGTTGTGAATGCTCCATCACTGGCTGTATTCAAGGTCATTCTGGACATAGCCTTGGGTGGCATGGTTTAGTGGGAGGTGTCCCTGCCCCTGGCAGGGGGCTGGAACTGGGTGATCTTAATGTCCTTTCCAACCCTAACTATTCTATGATTCTATTATGATTCTATGATTTTGAAATTTAAAAAAAATTAAAAAAAGTGTAACTTGGAAGTGGTTTCATAGCTTTTTTACAAATGTGTAAATAACATATCACAGTAAGAGAATTAAGACAGGCAAGCCTTAAGTATGGCCATATATTGCTTGAGAAAAGGAACAAACTTTTCTAGAAGATTGCAATATACATAGTAATTAGAATAACTAAGTAATTCATATTCTTTATTCAGATGCCTTTTCCCTACAAACAATTTCACAGAGAAATATTAGAAAAGATAAATTTAGAAAATGTAGGAAGTCTTTGAATATGGATGATTATTATATATTTATAAGGCAATTGTTGATTTGTGTTTAGACCTTGAGAAAGAAATCAGGGATGCTGAAAGAATGACAAAAGATTTAGAAGCAGAAAGAGTCCAAGTCACTGAAAAGCCTCAGAGTGATCCTGAATGTTTAAGGTAAGAGTCTTTAATTAATTCCTACATTTAATCTTAGGTCTGTAACTGCATAACAGTGCTGATGGCAATGATTATTTTAAGTTTCCTGTACAATATTCCCTTGAAATCAGAAGAATAATTCATTTTTATTGCAGAACTTGGATTCCTATTATTACATTTTTAACACTTACATGCATATTTCAATGAACTAAGACCTGATATTCTTTGCAAGGAAGTCAGTAAAACTTGGAGGAAGAGCAGAAGACTTGGGGGAAAGCTGGTTCTTCGGTTTATCTGAAAACAGTGGTAGTGCACAAACTACTGATGAGCTGCCTAATGCTATACATACTTCTGCAGAGTATGCAGAACAACATTCCCCAGAGCCTGATTGCAGTGGAATGGATTTGCCACGGTAACCTCTTTGGGTCAGATGGGCCTTGTACTGATGTGACTAAATGTAGATTTATTTTCTCTCTACTATCAGTTCTTGTTTGCCTTCAAATTAAGCTAGGTTAGAAGAAAATTTTGAAGGTTTAACCAAGACTGAAGACCATCCACAATCTCCCTTAATAGTGAATATTGTTTCCCAGGATCTGACTGGTAATGACTGATTTCTCATCAGTCATACAGTTTAAGTGTGACACTTACATTTTCACTACACAGAAAAGAATGTTTTCAACAAAAATATCTTCTACTGTAGAAATCCTCATATAACAGAATTAACCATCTTTTTCCCATTATACAGTGTCGCTGATGGAAGTGCCTGTGGATACTTAAAAATGTGCAATAGACACTGCAAAGGAACTTCTCTTACAAAACCTGGCCCAAAATATTCCTTAACATAAATTGTTGGGGAGAACATAAATTTTGTTGCCATTGCCATTTTTTTCTACCAGTTTTTGACAAAAATAAATATAGTTGGTTTTTTTTTTCCTGAAAACTTTCAATGAAAAAATAAGATTTTGCATAGAATCATGGGTGATTTTCTGAAGGAAGGTTGGTAATGGCCCATATTTGCTGAATATTGTTTTTTGAAAGAAAATGAAATATCAGCCCTATTACTCTTTTCAACCTCTTACATGGTGTTGAGACATGGCCAAAATTCTCTCAGCGTAAACATTAATTAGCTCACAATTCTGCATATAGTAGCAAAAACTTTGCATTCAACATATACATAGAAGGCACAGAATAAATAATAGCAGCAGGAGCAATTCAGTGAGACAGCATGTTATAATTCACTCTTTTACATTATTCATTCCATCCTGATATACTAGGTTTTGATGCATGAGGTTATCATCTTCCTTCTAAACAACATAATTCCCCAGGAGTAGTTTACTGTCATGATACCACTGAATATCCAACTTGGTGTAATTAGTTTTCTGTAACAGGTTTCCTGTGTGTAAGGTTCAGAAGTAACAAAAATTACCTTAATTTAAACCCCCAGATCTGCCACTGATTGCTACAAGATCCTAGGCAAATCATTCAAATCCATATACGCCTGTCATTCTACATATTGAAATTAACTCACAGCTCTGTGGAACGGTACTGTGGTTTTATCTGGATGTAAAAACCACAAAATTGGGTAAAACGTATCAAATTTTATTAACTACAAAAGCAATGAGTGTTGTTTACAACCAAAGCAAGAAGGATGATGTGATTTTCTTATTTTATAAAATGCCTGAGTTTACGGTCAAGATAAGCTTACATTATTTGATAATTGCATGTAGTGAAAAATATATAACACTTCTAATGCTATGACTATCACAAGAAACAGTGTTCTTTGAGGTGTAATGATATATTGAAGAAATTTTCTTTACATTGAAATATTTTTTCATTTCTGATTCTGGACAAAATTAAGGACAGTTGGCCTAAATCATATATTTATCCTGAATTTGCTTTTGATCAGGAAAGCTCAATACTTCAGAGAGAGAAAGCACCCTCAATAAGTTAACTTAGATGCCAAAAACAACATAGATATGTTACTGTACTTCCATGTCAGCACTAATAGTTTCTGCTTTTCAAGTAGATCCAAGTAGGCAATCCTCATTTCTCTATGTGCTCATGTGTTATAGTACTGTGCTGTTTAGAATTATCTCAAATCTTATAAGACTCATGCAACTCTATAATAGGGTTTTTTTATTAAATAAAATATACCCATCACTTCTTGGTTTGGACTACTGAATTAGGAGAGTGAAAAGGAATTTAAAGTATTATATTCTATAAATAGTGCAGTATATAAATAATTCCCCTGGAGGTACCTGATCACCCTCCTGTACCTACAAGGACATCATCAAGAAGTTGGAACAAGGATCTGCACAATGCTGCTCAGTGGGATAACACAAGGCAAAAAGTTGAAATAAGAGGGGTTTAGAATGAATTAAAGGAAAAACTTTTGTATTAGGGGCATAGCTTAGCAAAGAAAAAGGTTTCCCAGAAAGGTTGCATAGTTTTCATCCTTGAAGATTTTAAGACTTGACTGAGTAAAGCCCTGAGGAACCTGGTCTGACCTTTTAACTGACCCTGCTTTGAGAGAGACATTGGGCTAGATGACCTCCTGACATCTTTTCCAGTCTGAATTATCCATTGAACCATTTATCACTGTGGATCGCACAGCCCATGTGTCAATACATAAGCACTGGCTTGTGCTCAAATGTAGCATTACCTGCAATAAACCCAGTTATCTTCGCACTGCCTAGCATTTGGTGATATCATATCTGCTCTGGTGCATTTGTAGTGTCTCTGAGACATTAAAATACAGTGTCATGTATATGCACATATTTTCCATTCAAAATGCGTGAAATACTTAAAGGAGTTATGTCCAGCACAGCAAAGTACCAGTTCAAAATGATAGTACCTAACATTTTTTATGCTCTCATGTGTCATAGAGGAATTTGAGGGACCATAGCTGCTGCAGCAGCACACATGCTGATGTAATGCATGACACTAGTCTTCCCTGGTCACATCCTTGAGTGAACTATCATGCCCAGTTCTGTGGGTACCCACTGAAATGAATCTGAGAATAATCATAGAATGGTTTACGTCAAAAGGGACCTTAAAGCTCATGCAGTTCCAACCCCTGCCGTGGGCCAGGGCACCTTCTACTGCATCAAGTTGCTCCAAGCCCTATACAGCCTAGCCATGAACATTGCCAGGGATGGGGCAGCCACACATTCTCTGAGCTACATGAAAAAATACATGCAGTGTCAGTGTGAAAAACTAAAGTACAAGGCAGCTGGGCTGAGCCAGAAAGCCTCCCTGACAGTCTAGATACACCTTTGGCACTTGCAGAGGACCTCTTTCAGCCAAAGGGCCAATTAATGCAATGTTACATATACTAGTATATGTCTTAATAGGTGTCTTAGTAATGTTAAAAATCAATGTGATTGAACCTACTACGTATGAGAAACAACTCTTTATAGCCTAACAAAATAAGATTTTTCCCCATGCAGAATCTATTGCAAGAATAGAATTTTAGTTTCTACTGAAAATCATATTTATTATTTATGGAGGGGCAGATTTTGACACAAGTAATATAGATCAAAATTACATATTTTTTGCTATGAAATAAGCACAAAATCTAATTCTTTTTTTTACAAAGCAGGAAATCACGCTGCTCTTTAATTGATAAAAATACCAACTTTTTTAATGCTTCCTTAGAACAAATGTGAGAGACAGTCAGCATCAATAACCTGATATATGTAACTCCCAGATCACCCTGTAAGTCTGTTAGTGTATCACATACCTAGGCCCAGCTTAAAAATCAATATCAAAAGTAGCTGGCACTGCAAGAATCTTCATTATAATTAAGTATATATCTTAAAGTAAATTGCATTTCAGCTGAACAGTGTAGCCAGCTAATTCAAATTACAGCAATTCATCTTTGATCTGAGAAAAATGCCCTATACCATGTCTGCAGTTTCATCAAATCTCTCCCAAATCCATCAAAGAATTACAAAAGGTCATGAAAAGCATACACTGGTTATTCCAACAGCTCTTGGTGCTGCAGTTCCAGGCTTGTTTTAATGCACATCAGGTACAGGAAAAAGGTAAACCAAAATTTGAATGTTAAGCACAGATATAGTTATGAATAAGATACTGTACACTCTTACTCAAAGTCGGAACCCTGGAAATTGTAGGTCTTATGATACAGGTGCATAATTCAAAGAATTATTTGAGAAAAAAATGGCTTTTTTATTATTTTTAATTAAAACTGATCTGCAATTAAAATTCAGATCCTTATTTTAATCATCTGTACTGCCAATGCAATTCCAAAAAATCCCCAAAAGCAGGAAAGAATTCTGGCATTAGCTCTTTTGAGTCATATTTCATAGAATCATAGAATAGCTAGGGTTGGAAAGGACCTTATCATTTAGTTCCAACCCCCCTGCCATGGGCAGGGATACCTCCCACTAAACCATGTCACCCAAGGCTATGTCCAACCCAACCTAGAACATCACCAGTGATGGAGCATTCACAACTTCCCTAGGCAACCCACCCCAGTGCCTCACCACTCTTACAGTAAAAAATTTCCCTTGCAGGTAGTACGTAGCATCACATAAGCGGAACAATACAAGAATGAAGCAGAAACTAACTGATACCAGTAAATTCCTAGATGTGCAATTTCACTTTATATTCATTGTAATTGCTTACTACATTAATTATTTATCTTCTTTCACATTTTAATTTGAAATTTATATGTTGCCTTAAGTAAAACAACCTAGAAGTAATTATAATTGAAGTTTATTTAAACTAAGAACAGAGAAAATATTTCTTTGAAACATAGATTTCTATTCTACTTTAGAAAAGTAGTAGCAGGAGGGAAATTCATGGAGTTATCTTTGTAAACAGTTCAAAGTTTTGTATACTTGGCTAATTCTTGAAAATACTGGATTGCTTCTTATACTTCATAATACAGAAAAAGAAACTGCGTTAGCAAAATTAGAAAGGGAAAAAGAATTGTTTCTTTCATACAAATCATACGGAAATATGTTCATTAGAGCTGAACAAATGTTTCATGCTGAGAGCAGATTACCTCAGGGCATACATGGTTCTGGTGGATTAAAAAAAGTAAAATAATAAAATTCACAATTTAATTTTAAGTTAAATTTTATAATTAGGAAATATCAGTCTCTGGAGTAATATATGTGGTTCAAAAATGAGTTTTTTAATGACACTCTCCTCATAGATTTTTTTAAACTTTTCCTTTTAATAGCAGTGCCATGTAAACTATTATAGTTTGAATTATGTTAAAATAGGCTTCCATTATAAATTACAGTATGGATTTACAGAACGTAGATAAAATCCAACTAATGATAACTCTGACAAGACAACCAATTGGTTAGACATTGAAAATGCAAATGCCATCCATGTAGGCTTTAGTAAAGTGTTTGATATTATCCCATATGGGAAACTACTAGTTAACCTGAGAGAACATATAGAAATTTTTCAAGGAGTAAAGAAATGACTGATAATAACAGTAATAGGTCTGAATAAAGGCATTTTAGAGGTTAGAAGAAGGCATTTACACTCAAAGGAGGCCTTGCTTACTGTTTTGGAATACAGTGTATTTTAAGACAATGGTGCAAAACAAAATTCTAGACCTTGTAAACTGCAGTCACTAAAACAGGAAAAGGAATACAATTGTTCCAGAAAGCTTGGAAGATGAGCAGAGAATGGAGAGCCCCTATTGTAAAAGATACAAGGACACCTCTAAACCCATTCTAGCTGAGAAAATTACATGAAGCAAAGCAGCACAGCATAGAGCTACTAATTTCAGCAATAGGGTAGTTGCATTAATACATCCAGATTGAGACCTGACTTTCCCTGTATGATAGAAAAATCACAATATTTGAACTATAAGAATCATTGGCCCATATTCCTTTTCCCTGACTTTCAATAGGAATATTATTGACCCCTAGAAACATATTTCAGGTTTGATGTCTCTGATGCTTGTACATCTTTTTTTTTTTTTGTGTAACTTGTTATAGAGTCATAGAAAGTCAGAGTCAACAAGCTTGGAAAAGACTTTTAAGATCAAATTCAAGCACTGTTACAGTTCCTATGAAAAGTAGTCTGTGTAAATTCAGGTTGTTATCTTCATGAAAGCAGATCTCATCCTAAATGAGCAGATTAATTCAGTGCACCTTAACCTTTCCATGTTTATTCATCTATAATAAGATATTCCTTAAAGGTTTCTTGTGATGTTTTATGTATTTAGGGAATACAAATTAAAACCAAACCAAAACCAAAATACAAACCACACATTCCAAAACCTATGACTACTCTTATAAAGTTGCCCGATTGCATTCATGAAACACAAGCTTTAATCGATGATAATTATGTATTTTAAAACTAGTATTTGGTCTATAACAGTAAAAGTTGAAATTTTCTTATTTTACCTAAGGCATTTCTATTTAACCTGAAGTATTTCTATTTATTTAAATTTACATTTAATTCCCATTGTTATGTGTCATAGTACCCTGCTCACTCTCATGTTTCATCTTCTTGCTAGCATTTTTTATTACTATTAGATCACTTTCTTAATTTTTACCCTATTTCTGCTCCATCAAGCACATACTTCCATAATTTAATTGTTCAGCTCAGTTGTTCAAGTGCTTGACTTTATATTTTGAGATACTGAATTCCATTTAGATCTCATTTTCTCACTTCATCAATCAATTGATAACAGCCTGAAATTTATTGAATTCTTTAGTTGTATCAATAGCATTTTCTGTTTAGCACTGTCAGCAAATTGTAAATACCAAACAAAATCTTGCATTTACTATAGAAAGATATATATCAATTTAGTCTCAGTATTGAATTGAGATTGGATGATGCCAAAGCATTACCTCTACTTTTGTCTTGACACAATAGACTGAAGTCTTCTCTTCCGTCTCAATAAAGTCCTAAAACCTTGAGAAATATTTTTCTTGGTTTTTATGATAAAATTCAGAAAAATCAATGTACATACTCTCAAGTTGTATATAAACATCTTTGGGAATTCCATTTAGTATCTTGTGTTCTATGTCCTGTATATCAGTGTCAAGCAATTCTGCTTTATAATACACCCTAATGTTTTCCCTTTTATTTATGGTTAAGAAGTAAAATATTGGTCATATAAAAGCAAAGACAAAATTGAAAATAAGAAAAAGATATTCTACTTGTCTCAGCAAAATATAACCAAGACACAGTCTGCTGCTTCTACAGCTCCAACAACAATCAGGTAAGGTCATTCATGCCTACTTAGAAAAAAAAAAAAGGCTCTACAAACACATATTCAAGCTGCCTTCTACACAAAATAGCTCTTTGAGACCTCTTTATATAAATTATACCTGGAATGTGCTTTTTGGCTACTGAAGCCTTGATCCAGTAATTTCCATCTGTGCATGATTTTTATAGAAACCTGTTTGACAATAACATTGTTTTCATCACATTTCAATTCATAATACTAGCGTGTATTGATTTCACAATTATTTTCCCTATTTGTCTTCTGCATATATAGCTGAAACTCAAGAAGAGTGCATATCAACTACAAATGCCAATGACACTTAATAGCTGTGCTCATTTCAAAGCTGCAAAATCGATCACCTTCAGGGATCTCCTCCTTCTTCATCTCTTTGTCACTTCTGGCATTCAAGAGTTATGGAAAATGGACGACTGATAGCAGAGCTCAGTCTAGGACAAGCTAGGATCCAAAAAAATGCTGACACTGTTGTTCAGCTAGAAACTAGATTTAAGGCTAGATTTGGCTAATGCTATTTTTCTTGAATGTTTTCTTCAGAGGAATAATGAAATCTCCTTTCAAATATGGCATTTCAGCTCCAGCTGTTCATTAGAGCCCACTACACATGATGCTGTAATTTACCGATACATTGTTAACCCAGTGCAATGACTTTTTAAAAGACATATTTTATTGTCATCAAGGAGAACAAAACGCTAAAAATAAAACAAAAACAAAGGACATGACGAGCCAAATGCTAATGTGATTTTTCAGACATTTTCAAAGATACTTGTTTTCGTCATAGTGATAAGGAGGGTATAATTATCATATTAATCCTTGTTATGACAAATGTCATATCTCTTTCAATTTCCAAAGATGACAGAAATCCTGCCCTCCATCTAAACAGTACAGTTTCATGAGTGTGCACATGCAACATGATAGTGGAAAGATGGATGTGAGTATCTTGCGTATCTTAAATGTAAAATAAAAAAAAAACACATCTGCTTCCAGGTTAAGCTTTTTCTTTTTTTTCTTTTTTAATAGTTCCATTGTCTCACATTCCTTCTGGTAAAACTTCATCATTCAATATAGCTTCATCATTTATTCAGTAACCCAGGCGTCTCCAATGCATTAATTGTGTAGACTGTAACCTAACAGACAGTCCTTCTTTTGTGAATATAATATTCCTGGCACATGCTGTAATTATCTAGCTTCTAAATAAGAAAGAAAGAAGACCTGAAAGCAGAATCAATTGATTAATGTAAAAATTAAGCACCACATTTAAATGACCACCTTTCATCACCACTACCCCTTGCTATGTAAGGAGCTGTGCTGTCTCCACATTTGGAAGTTTTAGAAAAGATTTTGTTCAAAATTTTTGAATGCATACACAAAATGTTCCCATTTCAAAGCACATCATCAATAGTAATTAATTCAAAATCCCAAGATACAGATGAGCAACTCCTACTGCTTATCTTCTGGTTGTTCAACCTTTAATGTACACCTAACATGGACTGGTATCATTCTTAGCTGACAAGTAGCAAACAGAGTATGCATCAATTTTACAGTGTGGGAGACAATGAGAGAACATTGTCTGAGATTAACAGACTATGTCTTTGTCTAAAGTAAATTAGGCAAAGTGGGGCTTTTTTTTGTCTTCAACAAATTAGGCTTCCAATATCATGGTAACAGAGAACACTGGAAAAAAAATTAGGAGGCAAGGCAATGAAGTTAAGCTGATTTAATCAAGATCAGAAGCTGACCTTAGAGCTTGAAATTAACTTCTTTCAATGAAAATGGTCTGTAAACTAGCAATGTACTATGGTACAGTGAATACTTAATTTCTTAAAGTGCAGTGCAAAGTTTCCTTTTGTTCAAACACTTGTATGTATGCCAAATGCAGGAGGGCTATTTCTGAAAGAAGAGGCATTTACTTCTTTGTAACACTGTTCCCATATTCCTTTCATATGAAGTTTACCTTTTGATTTTAATAAATCCATTTCCTTGTGTAGGAAACAAACTCTCTCTGCTGTATGACAGCTAGAGGTGCATCATCAATATAACAGGGTTAAATAATTTATTCACTATTGCAGTATATATTAAGAAGTGGTTGCTGCTTCCTCTTCTAACTTGAGAAGAAACACAGTCCTGCTTTGATGCATCAGTTTAGCTATTTAATGAGCAGAATATATACTTTTCCTCCTTTTTTTTCCATTCTGTCTATATGTCCAAGATTATTCACATTCTTTACTGAAACTGTATTAAGGGTAAGCAACTTCATCTTTCTCATTATGCTTTTCTTATGATAGCCATGGAAAGACTCAGTATAATCTCATCAACTTGTATTCATCAGACTACTAAAAGCTCTGGTATAGATTACTCTTGGCCTATCAAGTATTAATTTAAAGCACTGCAGTCACTGATGTGCAAAGTTTAGGTGTCTCCTTTTAAGCAGGACTAAATGCTCTTTTGAATGTAAGAAAATACTTACACTGAAATTAGATCTTTCATAGAAAAGTTGGAGAATTTCTGACTGAGACTACTGGGAAACAGTAAGCACTGAAGTAGGAACAGTGGGGAGAAAATAGCAGCAACAGCAATGGAGTCTGTGGAGGGGTGTGGAGCAATGACTGTGCAGGGTCAGGCAGAGGACCCATGAAAATCAACATTCTGGCTACAAGCAGATACCCAGAGAAAGTAGGAACAGCAACATATGGTACTTCCTAAGTATCAACATCCAAATTCACATGTTTAAATAAGGAAAATCATGACTAATGAGGCCATAAGTCTTTCATGGTTTATAAAAACAACACAGTCCAGGAATGTTTCTAACAAACTACTTAGTCAAGATACACTTCATAAAAAACCCAAAATGTCATTTTCTGAAGTTCCTCACATTGCCATCTCAACTGCCAGGGCTGAATGAAATCCAACACTATTGCAGGAAAGAAGCATCTTGGACAAAAGTAGCAAACTTTAATCCCGATTATCAAATTCATCAGGGAGGGTTTTATAACATAAGTCAAATTGACAACTGGGACCAAAGGTGAAAAAATAGGTACTCAAGCAACAGTTCTCTGATCTGAAAATTTATTTGGTTTTGGACACAGGCTTAAGAAAGAATTGGAAAATTACAAAGATGATGATTGGGAAAGCATCTGTGAGACTCTTCGAACAGAGATTGAAATTCTGCAAATGGTATGCCAGTTTCATTATGCATTTTAAGTGTTTGATAACTTTAATTGAAGGTGTAATTTAAGATGATTAGCAGTGGGTTTAGATAAGCAAGTGTTTATGCTATGTATACAACCAAACGTCCTTGCTTTGCAAGTGCACTCCAATTCTGCTTTGTTTTGGCCTGGTGTTTCCAAATGTCCAGGAATATAGTTTTGTACAGAAAAGAATGTAAAGATACCTTTTTAGCACAGGAAAGACCTATCTGGGGGACTAGTATGAATCATTACTTTCTTGGAAGCTGCAAAATATTATGCATATAGGAGCTAAATGAATCTGTATCTCCAGCTGTCAGTTAAATGGAAGATGGAAATATAGAGAAATAGGATGATAATAGCATCCTCTTATACAATATATTATATTGTCCACTCACAAATTCTTTATATAAACTTATTAAAGTGTGCTTTTTTCTCTAAAGGGCAATTCTAATTTAAATTTCTCTATTGTCAGTCTGGGTAAAAATACAAGGAATAAAAGACTTTTAAGTCATGTTTTTGAAGTAAAGGTGTTTTAAAGGTTCATTTCAGAACCCCTGATTGAGCTGTATGAAGACTCAGCTGCCGCAGAATAACAGTCAGGGAAATTTGTATTACTCACTGCAGTGATCAGCTTCAAATTTCTGGTGGAGGAATGTAACTTGTAGTTTATCCCTTAATTTTATCATGCTTGTGAAACTCCAGGAACAAAACCCCCCAAACAGCTCAATGTTTAAAAATGTCTCTGTAAAGAACATACTGGACTCGTTAGAGCTGTTTTGCTATAATCCAGTTCCTTCTTTTTTCCAGAATCTATCACAAAAAAAGTCTTCAGATAAGTGAACAATATGTGGCCTATGTTATGGAGTGTCATGGAGGCTAGACTTTGAGCATTTTAAAACCGTTTTACTCAGGCTCTATCAGGTTTGTTTCTGTTTGCTTGGTTAAACCACGGTTTGTATCCTGCCTTTACTTTTCATTAAAATAAAACTGTATTCAATTTATAAATACTGGACCATGTGATACATTCACTCTGCTCAGCCTCAGTCCACTTTGTGGTCATTGTTTCATCACACCCAACTCCGTATGCAAATAGTTTTCTACCAGCTTCCCACCTGGGGGGGTGGAATGAATAATTGCTCATCGCTTGTTCTTCCACACCTAGAGCTCTCTAAACTAGAGGGTGTCTGTCACACATAAATCTGACAAAGACATTTTATTAAGAAGGGAGGAATAAACCACTTTTGGAAGCTGACCAAATTCTTCCTGTGATGGAGAAAGATTTTTCCTCTTGAGACACAAGCTACAGTTTGAAGTCTGGCAAGGTCTGATCTACAGCAATGGTACTAAATGGTATTCTGATCCACTGAGTTAGCCAGAGTAATTCCAAGAGACTGGAATTATCGTTCTTAATAACCAGAGCTGTTGGAACTGACATCCTCATAAGGGTTTTTTTGTCTCTTCCCCAAGATGGATCCTCTTAAGATGTGCCTTATTTTAAGCAGTTTAGTCCCTCTGACTTGTATGGGACCACCTGACTATTAAAGTTAGGCAACCTACTAAAGGCAGACAACTACTGATTTTGGGTTTTGATCAAATCCAAGACATATTGCAAAATTATAGAGTTGCATATCAGTGTGTAGAGAGAGCTAAGGCAGTGCTGGTTCTGATTTTAATTGCTGGAAACAGATATGAATTGGGGATTTGCTAAAATAGCTGAGTGTATTCTGATCATTTTATTCATATAAGGGGGCTTGTTATATTTGCTTTTATTTACAATAATCCTTCCATCTGTTTTGCAATGGTTTCATATTTACATTGTTGTTCCATCCACATAGATTAAATACCCAGATATGACATGAAACAGAACTCATGGGCTTATACCAACATTCTACATAAACATTTTAGGTAAGTGGAATGAGCAATGGCATCTGTCACGGTTTAATCCCAGCTGGCAAATAACACACAGCCACTCATATGGAATACCCCTTTGGCTAGGTCAGGTCGGGTATCCTGTCTCTGCTCCCTCCTGGCTTCTTGTGCCCCACCTCACTGGCGGAGCATGGGAGGCTGAAAAGTCCTTGATCAGAGTAAGCGCTACTGAGCGACAATTAAAACATCAGCATTGTTCTCAGACTGAAGCCAAACACAGCACTGTACCAGCTACTAGGGAGAAAATCTATCCCAGCTGAAGCCAGGACAACATCCAATAACTATCAATTAATAATAGAAATTAATATTCCTGAGTTACCTAAAAGAGCATTGTGGGAAAAGAAATATGGTAAGCTCTTCTCAGAGATACTTCAGATTTCTGGAAACCTACTGTAACTTCACTTTTTGGGGGGAAGTTTTTTGTTGGGGGGGGGAGTGTACGTTGGTTTTTAATAGCTGTGAAGGTCTAAATTCTTGATTATTGTAGTAGGATTACAGTATAAATATAGCAAAACTTGTAATAACTCAAATGGCTAAACCTCTCTGAATCAATATAACAACAAAACTAGAATAAAGCTCACCAAAATAAGCGAAACAGAAATCAATACAAACCCTATTGGGCTAAACAAATCCCTCAACAGCTCTGAAAAAAAAATATAATGCCAGACTAAACTAGCTTTGCTGGCTGAATGTAAATGAATTTTTATATTCAGAGAAATCAGTATGTTTGTCACCACTGTCTTACGAAAAGTGTAATTTGGAACAAAGTATTTCTGTTTCGAGGACTCAAGCAGTTTGTATTTCGTGTATTTTCTTTAAAATGCTCAAACCAAGGAAGAGTACTTTTTTAAATAATGAGTGCAAAAGAACCAAACCTTTTGTCATGTTTAATAAATATGTTAAAGAACAGAATATTGTCAGACTGCCCTGAAAATGCACAAAGAGCTGTTAATTTTACAGATGACAGTAAGATATTTTTAAAAGGATAGATCGTATGTTATACACTTTGTTTATGAAAGTGTAACATAACCTCTGAGGCTAGAGGAAGAAGTTTTCTCTTTCTATAACCAAAAATGATGAATTTGAGCCCTACAAAATTTTGAAGCAGATAGTGAGAAAGAGGAAGACAGCACAAGAAAGAAATTGATATTCCAGAAAAAGAAAGACCTGGGAAAAGAAGCTGCACTTCTGTATTGGACCTGGGAAGAGTTGCTTTTTAGGATCAACAGATATAAACTCCTTCATTTTTGAAGGGAGAAAGATAAATGCGAAATTTACCTGGTAAGGACTGAGATTTGATAAGTGCCAAGTCCTACATCCTTCACAGAAGACTTCATGACCTGTGGTTTAATCTCAGGCTCACGCACCAATACCCCAGCTTCTTTACCCTGACCATACATCTAAGACACAGCTGAGCAGATGGATTATTGGGTTTTTAATCACCAAATAACAGCTTCCAGCCATGCTTTGTAAAAGGCATTTTGCAGTAGCAGCCTAATGCAAACAGATTACCCAAATCCAAGATCCATTTCAAAAAAACCTAACAGGAAAATAATTAAACCAGCACATGGACATGAGAAGGCTTGGGGAAAAAAAATCACTGAACTTTCAAAAGAGGTTAGCAGCCAGGGTAAATTTGACCTTGTCTGTTGAACCCTTAATCTACAAGATTATGGGGTTACAAATCAGTCTTAATGAGTTTGGAGGTACAGCAGGTCAAGTCAAGGTCAGGAGCCAATAAAACTGGAAGATATACTATGCCAAAGTCACAGTCAAGCAGCTTTGCAGAAGGCCCAAGAACCTCCATACCCAACAAACCAAGAGACAGAACTCAACACACATTGAGGATATGGTTTAACTGTGTAACTAAGCCCCTCCATGACCTAATGTTTCTCACCCAGATATGTACCTGTTCTTGGAGGAAGAAACAGCTACAGCTAGGAGGAAAAGCAATAAACAATGCAAGTGGCTTGTTTTTTATTAAAAAGATTTAACTTACCACATTTTCATGCTATTTTATTTATTAACAGCCTATTCAAAGAGTACCAAGAAAACCACAATATCTGACCACAGACTAAAATCATGGTTAGCTAATGCAGCAGTACCCACACAAATGATCTCTAATTGGTTGACATTAAATATGATTGAATTGGTGATAGTGCCAGATTAACATTATAAAAGGAAGAACAGCACCAAAAAAAAATATCTAGAACTCGCACTAAAAAAAGACCACCTGAAACTGAATGGCAGACTGAATCAGAGGAAAAAATCATGTGTGTGACACGGGAAAAAAACAACTGAGGTCACATATGCTTGTTCAGCTGATCTACTTTATGGGGCTCTCAGTCACAGAGGCAGCTGATTGCCTACACTGAGCTTGACAGTTTGGCAGTTGACTCATCTAAAAAATAATTAGAAGCCAAGGGAAAGGAACATTTACTTTTAAAACCTGTAGCTGAATTACATGCATAGATCAGAAATGGGTAAGGAATATACCTGCATGGCCAACCCTGCCACAAAGGTGTAGTGGAAACCTGAGAGCACAGAATCTGCAAGAATGATAGCAAGGGAAAACTAGAAAGAGAAGGCATGTTCCAGCGCTGTTTCCCTGGTTAAGGATGCTATACCTGTCTGTAGCAGATCCTCCTTGTCCTTCAACAAGAAAAGGGTTTGCCATTCACTACATTTTTTCCTGTAGATTCAATCAAATGTAGAGTTCTATATCTTACTATATAATTGGGATTAAATACATCAGAATTTTGAAGAGATCTATATGTGCATGTACCTGTTTGAGTGCTTTATATTCTTATACCATAGCATCCAGTCAGAGCGAATTTATATGAAAAAATGGGTATCTGTCTATATTGCCATGCTTGCCCAGGTTTAAACTCATACTCAGTACACTAACTCAGGTATAGAGTGAGCAAACTGGCTTACCACAGTCATCTTCAGTTTGACAGCAATTTGCCACATGAAAAAGGATTTTACCTCTGACTGAGCTGAAGTAATAAATAGGGAGCTTATTGTAAGAGAAAACAGCTCCAGGTGATTTCCATGGAAGAGATAGCAGGTTTATTAGATTTGCCACACACCCACTTCCAGGGATGACAGTGGAAATACACTGGGTAAAGAGGACTAGCAAAATAGAGTCCTCTGCTTTGAAATTAAATATGATCTTACAGCATGTTAACTGGGTAAAAGATCATTTTCAAAGTCTAACGACCTATGCTTTGCTTATCAATAGAGTATTTAAGTAGTAGTTCTGTTTCTTTTACCGACTGCAGCTGACATGCGCTGCTTATGTATTCTAATGATAGCCCAACCTTCCAAATTCCCATCCTTCTTGTTGTGTCTGCCAGGATTTGGCAGCCCCTTATTCAAATGACTTTTGTAATTATTTTGTTTTTCATCTGGTGAACATTTTGGTCTGAATTTATCGAGTTCCTAGATACTTTTTGTGAATTATAGGTACCACACTGCTGTTAACAGCCCTTTGTGTAGCAAAGCATCAATACTGTGGACTGAAACCCAATTTTATTTAGTAATACCTTCATGTGCAGAAGGACAGTTCTCACCTGGCTCACTGGTAAGCCTCCTAAAGCCCAAACTGTCAAAAACACAGAGTTTGAACTCCATGTAGGGGAAATGAAAGCTTTGATTCTCTGAAGGGCTAAAGTTAAGGCTCATCCGTACTTTCATAGTCACCTCCAGTCACGCTGCTGATACATGTAGGGTTTGAATGATTTATCAGCATGAGTGTCATCAGCAGAAAGATTGTATTTATTTTTCTTTTACTGAAATTATATCAGAAAGTATAATACTACATCACTTTCAATTTTAAAGCACTTGATGTGTTATACTAAATATACCTTTTGCATTTCTTCTAGCAGATCTATACAGGAATTCCCAGATATTATAAGATTCACTACTCCTGTGCTTGCTTCCATTAAGCACAACTCTGTCAGCCTGAATAGCTGAGGAGCTTAGAAATGCCTTTGGAAATGTGAAATGGGATCTGATTCCTTTCTTCCCACTTAATGTCTTGAGTATTTAAAGACAGCATCCACTTGCTTGGAAGAAACAGCTTTAAAGTGATCAATTTTACATGTAAATAATTTATTAAATAGATGAAATGCCAGGAAATAGTCTTTATAAATACACAGCATGTTTCTTGGGTTTTAGTGAAGCAATAATTCCTGTTGCTATGTACTAATAAACTTCCAAGCAGTCTTGATGCCATATCCTAGTGAGAGAGGGGCTCATAGCCTTTATTTCACTTTAAATAGAGAATTGCTGTAATTTATTTAACTAAATTTACTCTAGCAAGAAAACAGCAAGGCCCAGCCAGGAATCAAACTATGGATTGGAATGGTGTTCAATTCCCTACTCTATGGAGCATTTGATGTAATTTGGTACTGATTAAGTTCCCTTAAACAACATCTCCAAACGTTTAAGTGCATAAAGATAATTCAGATAATCATAAACAGTGAAGTGCATATTGTGTAAAATAAACAGAAAGAAAGAAAATTGATCCTGTCTAATATCAGAATTTTATGTTCCTTGGATTTTTCATACTATGGTTCATAAAATCCTTTTAGCCTTGATTAAAAATTTGGATAATCAGGCTATCAGTCAAAGTGAGAGGCTTTGTAAAGGGATGCTTCAGTGCCATCTAGTGGCTTTTCATGTTAATAAAAAGTGTTTCCTCTTGCATGACAACTTTTATTCTATAGTGATAGTCTGAAAACCTTTCTCACTACTGCTATATGCTTATTGTTCCTCTATTTATACATAATCATGTTGGATGCATCACCACTAAAATATGTCTATTAACTGTGTCTATGGACATACCATATCTATGCAAAAATAGAATATCATGCAGTGTGGAGAATTGTCCTGGGTTCTACATGAAGTACAAGGAGGAGGTGTCATACTGTGAGGCTGAGACCAGTAATCTCGCCAGGCAACTGCCCCATCTTTTGGAAAGAAGCACAACTTCAGTTTGAAGATTCCAAGAGGGGAGGTGCATCAGATCTTTTCTGCTAATTGGCACGCTAATCTTTGTCTCTTTGATAGCTGAATGAGTTGACTGTAGCCTTTCATCCTTGTTTTCTCTTATGCTTTCTTCTCTGAGATTAAAAAGCCTTTTAATACATGGTATATTCTCATTGTATTAGTGGTTTTGTGCTACAATCAAGTTACCTTTCAGACTCTTCTTTGATAAGCTTAACAAATGGCATTCTTTCTGTCCTTCACAAGTTAGGCATTTTTTTCAGTGCTCAGATAATCTCTCTGGCTTTCTTATGCTTTCTCTGTTACTTCCACTGTTAGAAACACTGATACCTGACTTATAAGCAATATTCCAGTGCTAGCTTCATCAATGATTATACAAACACAATTGTCTTTCTACTCCTACGTTCTGCCTTCCTGAATAGATTTATAAATTCTTGTTAATCCTTTTTACCTCACACATCACATTAGAAGTTTCTATTGACTCATTGCTCAAGATGATTTATAAGGACTTTTCAAAGTTGCTGTTTTCAAGGATAATGTCCTCCTCTCCTTACTGTCATAGTTTGAGGCCCCCCTCAAACAGGTCTGCACACTCCCCCCTCTTTCTTCCCCAGTCCCGGGGAAATGGGAAGGAGAATCCAAAGAATGCAACTCCCACAGG